>VMDO01004911.1:0-26236 GCA_007922755.1 Pedetes capensis
GGGAAAAGCAGTTGCAAAAGACCTCTTTATTGTGTTCAAAAGTAAAGATACCACATTGAAGACGAAAGTTTACCTGACTCATGGCATGGTATCTTCATTCACATCATATGATTGTGAAGGCTGGACATTGAATAAGGGAGGCAGGGTAAGAATTGATGCTTCTGAATTATGGTGTTGGAGAGAAATATTGAATATACCATGGACTGCCAAGAGAACCAACAAATCCTTTCTGGAGGATGTGCAACCAGAGTGCTCTTTGGAAGCAAGGATGGCTAGACTTTGTCTTAATGTATTTTGGACATATTGCCAGGAGGAACTAATCCCTGGAGAAGAACATTGTGTCTGAGAGAGTGGCAGGTCAATGAAAAAAAGAAAACCCTCAATTAGATGGGTTGACACAGTGCCTGCGACAATGGGCTTAAGCATAAAAAAGAATGTGTGACTGGCACAGAGTCGGTGAGTGTTTTATTCTGTTGTACATAGGTTTGCTATGAGACAGACCCAACTTGACGACACCTCACAACAACAACAACAATAGCAAAGCACAGTTGCAGGTTATATGCCCATGCCTTGAGGTGGGACTTTCCAAATATTCTCTCCAAACCTAACCAGCCCAGACTGTGTCTCTCCATGTCTCATCTGGCAGTAGGTAGCCAACCTCTGAACCACTATCCACCCCAGGCACCTTTCTTCTATTGACCCAATCCCAGCAGAGCAAACCCCATACCTGGCTCACAAATCTCAGCCTGCCCAGCCAGCTCCTTCTAACTCTCCACTGAAATGCCAGCCCTCACGTGATCATTCTTCTTCTTTGAGGCTGTGTACAAATTTGGCAGCCCGTCCTGGAAGCCCTGTAGAACTGACCAGTGGCTCTCCTGCTCAGTGCTAGGGCTCCTACCTCCAGACATACCAGGTACTCTTGCCTTGGGTACTTTGTTCACATGTCCCTTCACCCTTGCTGACTCCCTTCTCAGACTTTCATCTTCAAGTCACCTCCACTTAGATCTTCTCCTGCAGAAGCCTTCTTGGCTGTCCCTGGGCTCCTCCTCCCGGAAGCCCATAACCACCCCATTACCTGAATCACAGCACTCACTACAATGAATGGGAACCTCTGGACAAGACACCTCTGTACACAAAGGCCTCTGGGCTGGGAGACGGCAACGCTGGGCACACAGCAGTTCCTGATCGACAGCCATCCACTCAGCACCCCCACCTCCAGGAGCAGTCCTGGTTGCTGGATACGTCACAGAGGGCATGATGAGACCCCTGCCTCTTGGTGCTCTTTCTACTTAACTATGTTTCCTTCTCGGAGAAGAGAAGTCTCTCAGGACACAAAGACCAGCTACACTAGTTACCCCTTAACAATTTTCAGACCTTTTCATTTAGTTTGTCTTTGTAATTGCACTTCATTGATTCATTCACCTTGCAAATGTTTAGTCAGTGCATCTTAGCTGATGGGAATCTAAAAATGGTTGAGAGCCTTATGTGTCTTCAAAGAGTTTACTCTTTCATGGGGAAGATAGACACATCAATGGATAAGAGGGGAAATCAATGAACAGTGGTATTCAAGTTCAGATGGAGTTGAAGGGAGAAAGGATGGTGCCAGAAAAGGCTTTCAAGGAAGGTGATTTGAGTTGATTTATATTGGTCTTTATTTCATTTATCCAGAAATATGTTTTAAGCAACTACTCTGTTTCTAGGTTAAGTCCTAGGCTTAAGCTGAGGCATGGTCTCCTCCAGTCTACACTCTAAGAAATTTATACTCTAGCCAGGAGAGGTGTACCATAATTAGTTAAATGTCATTACATTGTGTTGGGATTAGTCTGGAAGGATGTAAAAGCTCATGGATGGTGAGAGTGGTTGTGTGGATGTACAACCATTAAGGAAGTGGTTAATTCTATAGGACAAAGTTTTTTTTTTTTTCCCCGAAGTCTAGTATTTTTTAAATCATGTGTTTTCTTTTTCCTATTCATCCTTGTCTTACTGAATATTTTTGTACTTTAAATACCTTTAAAGATATCCCACAGACCATGCGAAGTAAAATTAGCACATCTAAAACTACATTATGTTTTGCAACATTTTCCAGGGAAAGAAGATATAATTCAAACCACAATATGTCAAGATGAAGTGATGTCTCCATAACTAACAACATCTTGGTGAAATTAAGGAGATGAAACTTTGGACATACTATTATAAAATGTATTATTAATCCTGTTTTAACTGCCTGTTACTTAACCACTATTGCCTTCTTTAGAGCAGACAAAAGTTCAGGAGAAAGTTCCGCTCTACAATTACATGACTGTCTTCCCATAAATCATTTCTTAGACCTCATAAACCTCAGACCCAATAGGTAAAAGTAGGTTTAGAAAGAAGTCTGAAACTTATAATACAGTAAAAGGACAATTATATACTATATACATGCAATAACTATATATTATTATATCTGTATTTATATCTAGCATTTGTCTTCCACCAGGATGAAGGTTAGCCTAGGGCCACCACTGCATTGATTACCAGTTCTGGGAGTTATAATACTCTCCTCTTTTGGACATATATGACCCACCATAACACTGGACATGGGATCATCTGTGTAGAGTGACACAATCCACAAGTATAGGGCAGTTAATGCCCTGTGTGTTGACAAGAGACTGCAGATGAAATCCTTTCCTTCCCATTCCCACTGTAGGAGAGAATAATCATTGCCACTACTCATCTTAGTCCTCAGGTAGAATCTTCTTCTGGGTCTAGAAACAATATTAACAGAAGACTGATTAACAGAAGTAAAGCACAAGTTTTATTAATTTTGCATGTACATGAAGACCCTCACAAGACAGTGAAGATCTAAAGAAATAGCCACAGCAGAAAGCTCTTAGAATTTTTAGACAAAGAACAATAAATTTATGAAGAAATTACAGGACTAAGGGATCTTGGCTGGGGTCATAAATTCTAGGATGGTCACTAGGAGACATATTGTTGTTGTTAGGTGCTGTTGAGTCATGTCCAACTCATAGTGACCCTCATAGGGTTTACATGGCTAATTGTTTTGGGATTGCTTCAGGAGTGGATTGCCACATCCTTCTTCCATTTTTTTTTTTTTTTTGTGGTGCTGAGGATCAAACCCAGGTCCTCAGAGTGCAGAGCTGCACTATAGCAACTAAGTTAAACCCTGGCAGATACATATGGTGGTATGTAAAGCCAATGGGAGATAAGAGTAAATTTAGTGAGTTTATTTACTCATGTCCACTGCCACACAATAGCAGCAATCCATAATGAATATAGTAAATGACTTATTCCTCCATACTCCACAAATATTTATAAATAAAACAAGAGAAAAAAAAAAACAAAAACAAGAAGAGCACTCTAATTCTGGTGATAAGGACTATTCTTTTGCCTGGGTACAGGGAAGGTGTTTCTCTGAAGGGAGTCTTTACAGCCTACTACACACAGAAGACAGGTCAGTTAGCTCTTTCTGCATGTGCATTTTCTCCAATGTTTTCAGCCTGAAATAAACAATATACCAATTCAACAAATTTTGGGGTGTATCCCTTCACCACCATTCCCAAACTCTGACATTCACTTAACTGGCAACTGTCCATTTGCTTGTGAAACTATGGTCCACCTGATAAAACAACATCATACATTTTTCTCTCCTTTTTGGCTTCCCTTCTATTTTCCCCTTTACTCTTGGTGTCCTGGGATTTCACTCCCTCAGTAAAGCATTAGTGTGTAAGCTTTGCTTCAGGCTCTGTTTCCTAGGGGATCTGAGCCAAAAGCTCAGATAAATAAAAAATTATTTTAAAAAGCTCAGATAAAAAATTATAAAAAACAGTATGAAAAAGGCTAACAACTTTGTAGAAAAGTGGGAAAATTTGAATACCATACAAAAAACTCGCAGTAATTAAAGCAATTATAAGTGCAAATAACTCTTAAAATGTGAAGAGATGTCCAATCTCAGTCATAGTAAATTAGAAATTATAAATAAAATTATAAATTATAAAATTTTTGAACAGGTTTGCAATATGCTGTGTCAGCAAAGTTGTGGAAATGGGCACTCTTTGTTGGTGGAAATACCATTGTTATAACTTCTATAGAGGGTAATTTAGCAATATCTTAAAAGGTGAAAAATGCACATACTCTTTGGCCCAGCAATTTTATGTTCATTGTTGTTTGCAAAAAGAATACAAATAATCTAGTGCCTATAAATTAGAGACTGGTTCAGTAAATTATGCCATAGACATAAATGGACAACTATACAGCTATTTTAAAAAAGAAAGAAGAAGTTTATTTTAAAGTATACTGGTGTATAAAGATCTGCAATTTGTACTAAGCAAAAATATCTCCAGAAATATATGCAAGAAACTGGTAATAGTGGTTGCCTCTGGTGTTGGGCAGACTTACTTTGCATCTTTTATGCCTTTTAAATTATGTACCACACAGATATATTACCTATTTTTCAAATTTATTGAGGAATAATTTATGTGTAGTTAAACATCCATTTAAAAATGCACAATGCAATGAGTTTTGAAAATTGTATATACTTGCAAAACCACCACCTCAATCAAAGTACAGACTGTGTACATAATTCCCACAATCTGGGTACAGAATGTTTACATAATTGCCTCCTGTCCCTCTTGGTCCTGGCCTCCAAAAACACCTAATATGCTTTTCATCATGAGGGATTCCCTTACATTTTATATAAACGGAATCATGCAGTATGTATTCTGCTGTATCTGGCATCTGCACTTTACCTATGATTTCAAGATGTATTTGTGTTATTACATGTATCAACAGTTCATTTCCAAGTCATGTTCTATTGCATGAATCTACCACATTTTTTTATCCATTCAACTATGGATGAACTTTTGGATTGTTTATAGACTTGGATTACATGAATAAAGAAGTTATGAACATTTGTGTATAAGTTCTTTTTTCAAATTAAAAATTTTTATTGGTGATTTTTAATGTACAATTTGAGTCTCATTATGACATTTCCATACATACATTCCTCATGTACCTTCCCTCCCCACCAATAATCCCCCTTCTAATTTCATATCTTTTTGTGAGTATATCTATCTATATGTATACATCATAATTTTTCCATAAAGGCAACATATGCGGTATTTCTTTTCATTTCTCCAATTACCCTTTCTTCTTGCCCCTTCCTCCTTTTCTGTAGTCCATTGCCTTTTCCTACATAGGCTTCTTCTACTTTCATGACCTATATGTTTTAATAGTGAATAATGTTAATGTTAATAGTTGAATTCTAACATCCACATATGAGAGAAAATATGTAAAGTGTATCTTACTGGGTCTGGCTTATTTTGCTTACAATGATGATCTCTAGTCCCATCCATTTTCCAGCAAATATCATAATTTTATCTTTCTTCATGGTAGAATAAAACTCCATGGTGTACATAAAACACAATTTCCTTATCCACTTATCTGGTGATGGACACATGTGGTGATTCCACATCTTGGTTATTGTGAATAGCACTGCGATAAACACGGAGGAGCAGGTATTTCTGTGATATGTTGACTTATATTCCTTTGGGTATATACCCAGGAGTGGTATAGCCAGGTCATATCACAGCTCTATTTTTAGTTTTTTGAGGAACCTCCATACTGATTTCCATAGTGGCTGTACCAATCTGCATTTCTGCCAGCAGTGCATGAGAGTTCCTTTCTCCCCACATTCTCACCATTTGTTGTTGTTTGTTGACACTAGCCATCCTGACTGGGATGAAATGGTATCTCACTCAGCCCCCAGCCCCCCCCCCCTTTTTTTTTTTACTTTTTTGAATCACGCAGACTACCTTTGGTCTCGAACTTGCGATCCTCCTGCCTCCGCCTCCCGAGCCGCTGGGATCACAGGCATGTGCCACCGCACCCAGCTGGTACTTGCCTTTTTGTGTTTAATTTTTTGAGCTCTTTATATATTCTAGATGTTAAACCCCTGTCTGATGTATAGCTAGCAAAGATTTTTCTCCCACTCTGTAGCCTGTCTCTTCACTCTGATAATTTTGTCCTTTGCCGTACAAAAGTTTTTTGATTTCATGCAATCCCATTTGTCAATTCTGGCTATTATTTTCTGTGTTATTGGAGTCCTATTCAGAAAGTCCTTGCCCATACCTATATCTTGAAGAGTTTTCCCTATGTTTTCCTTTAGCAGTTTGAAAGTTTCAGGTTTTACATTAAGGTCTTTGATCCATTTTGAACTTATTTTTGTACATGGTGAGAAAGGAACTTAATTTCAGCCTTCTACATGAGGATAGCCAGTTCTTTCAGCACCATTTGTTGAGATGGGTATCTTTTCTCCAACTTATATTTTTGACACCATTGTCGAATATCAGGTGACTGTAGCTGCATGGGTTTATTTCTAGATCTTCTATTCTGTTCCATTAGTCTACGTGTCTGGTTTTGTACCAGTACCATGCAGTTTTGTCACAATAGCTTTGTAGTATAATTTGAAACCAGGAATTGTGATACCTCCTGCATTGTTCTCTCTGCTCAGGATCACTTCAGTGATCCAGAGTCTTTTGTGCTTCCATATGAATTTTAGGATTGTTTTTCTCTATTTCTGTGAAGAATATCATTGGGATTTTGATGGGGATTGCATTAAGTCTGTAGATTGCTTTCAGTAATATAGCCATTTTCACAATATTAATTCTTCCCATCTATGAGCATGGGAGATCTTTCCACCTTCTGGTGTCTTCCTCAATTTCTTTCTTTAATTTTTTAAAGTTTTAATTGTAGAGGTCTTTCAATTCCTTGGTTAAGTTTATTCTCAGATATTTTATTTGTTTGGAAGCTATTGTGAATGGATTGCTTTCCTGGTACTTTTCTCTGTCTGGTCATTATTGGTATAAAGAAAACTACTGACTTTTGTATGTTAACTTTATATCCTGGTAGTTTGCTAAAAGTGTTAATCAGCTCTCAGAGTCTTCTGGTGGAGTATTTAGGGTCTTTTAAGTACCAGATCCTGTCATCTGCAAATAGGGATATTTGACTTCTTCCTTTCCTATTTGGATCCCTTTTATTTCTTTCTTTTGTCTTATTGCCATGGCTAATAGTCCAAGTACTACATTGAATAGCAGTAGAGATAGTAGACACCATTGTTTTGTTCTTGATTTTAGAGTAAATGCTTTTAGTTTTTCCACATTTACTAAGATGTTGACTGTAGGGTTTTTCATATATTGTCGTTGTATTTTATGGAATAGTGTGAGGAGCATTTGTTTTTATTCTTTGTTAAAGGTCTTATAGAATTCAGCAGTGTGTCCATCCAGTCCTAGGCTTTTCTTTGTTGGGAGAATATTACTGCTTCAATTGCACTGCTTATTACAGGTCTGTTTAAGTTTTTTATATTCTCTTGACTTAATTTTGGCAGGTCACATATGTCTAGGAATTTATCCATCTAATCTAAGTTTTCCAGATTTTGGAATATAATTTTTTGAAGTACTCCCTAATGATTCTCTGGATTTTGTTGATATCTGTTGTAACATTCCATTTTCCATCTCTAAGTCTCCTAATTTGAGTCTTCTCTCTCTTTTCTTTGGTTAATTTGGCTAAAGGTTTGTCAATCTTGTTTATTTTTTCAAAGAACCAGCTCTTTGCTTTATCAGTTCTTTTTCTTTTTCTTTTTTTTTCTTTTGTCTCCATTTCATCAATTTCTTCTCTGATCTTTATTATTTCTTACAGCCTACTAAGTGGGGTTTTATTTGACCTTTTTTTTTCTAAGAGCTTGAGGTGCATCATTAAGTTATTTGTTTGGGCATGCTCTAACTTTTTAATGTAGGCGTCTATTGCTACAATTTTTCCCCCTTAGAACTTCCTTTGCTGTATCCTAGAGGTTCTGGTAGGTTGTTTCTTCATTTTCATTTTATTCTATGAGTTTTTAATTTCCTCCCATATTTCTGCAAGTACTCATTAATCATTTAAGGGTGTGTTGTTCATTCTCCACATATTGGTATAGTTTCTGTAATTTCTCCTGCTGGTCATTTCTAGTTTCATTCCATTATGATCTGATAAGATATAAAAATTTATTTTGACTTTTCTGTATTTGTTAAGACTTGATTTATGGCCTGAAATGTGATTTATTTTAGAGAAAGTTCTATGGGCTGCTGAGAAGAATGTATATTATGTAGCTTTTGAATGGAATATTCCATATATATATCTATTAAGTCCATTTGATCTATTGTGGTGTTTAACTCTGAAGTTTTTGTTTATTTTTTTGTCTGAGTGTTCTATCTATTGATGAGAGTGGGGTATTGAAGTCATCCACTATTATTTTATTGGTCTTATCTGTCCCTTTAAGTCCAGTAGTGTTTTTTTAATGAAGTTGGGTGCAACATTGTTCTCTCTCTCTCCTCTCTCTCTCTCTCTCTCTCTCTCTATATATATATATATATATATATATATATATATATATATATATTTATTTACAATTGCTATACTTTCTTGATCTATTGTTCTCTTTATTAATATGTAGTGACTTTTTTGTCTCTTCAGTTTTAATTTGTTTAATTTGTTAATTTAATTAGTTTTAATTTGAAGTCTGCCTTTTCTGGTATAAGGAGGGCTATGTCTTTTGTTTGGCTTTCATTTGCTTGGTATACAAATTTCCATCCTTTCACTTTCAGTCTGTGTGTTCTTTGCCAGTGAAATGTGTTTATTATAGACAATAAGTTGTTGGATATTGTTTTTTTGTTCAGTCTACTAATCTATGTCTTTTAATTGGAGAATTAAGACCATTTATATATAAGGTTGTTATTGAGAGAGTTTTCCTGATTCTTGTAATCATGGTTGGATGTTTTCCTGGTTAGTTCATATACTATTTGTTCTTTTCTTTTAGGCTTTGGTAGTTTTTTGAGTTAGACATGACTGATTCTTTCCTAGTTCTCTTTAGTTTGTTTTTCCTCCCATGGAGTGTATTCTTTTCTGTGCTCTTGAGGTGGAGACTGTCTTTCTTCCTCTTGTGTGTGTAGGATTCCTTTACGTACCTTCTGCAGTCCTGGCTTGGTGGTCATGTATTGCTTTTTCATGCTTATGTTGGAATTTCATTGCTTATGTTGGAATGTCTTTATTTCTCCATCAATTTTAAATGATAACTTGGATGGATATAATAATCTTGGTTGACAATTATTAACTTTCAGGGATTGAAATATACCATTCCATCCTTTTCTAGTCTTTAGAGTTTGTGCTGAGAGGTCTGATGTAATTATGGTGGGTTTTCCTTTGTAAGTGAGTTGGAGTGTTTCTATTGCAGCTTTTAATATTATTTCTTTATTCTGTAATCTTGACAGTTTAATTATTGTGTGTCATGGGGAAGTTCTTTTCTAGTGTGACTTTTGATGTTCTAAATATCTCTTATGGATGAATGTCCATTTTTTCTCCAGATTTGGAAATATTTATGCTACAATTCCACTGAATAAGTTTTCTGTGTCTTTAGTATTTATCTCCTTCTTCTACCCCATGGATTCTTAGGCTTGGTCTCTTGATCATGTCCCAAAGTTCTTGAAAATTGTGGCCATGTTCTTTAATTTTTTATCTATGTTGATATCTGAATGTAGTATTTCCTCAACCTTATCTTCCATTCCTCATATTCTATCTTCTCCTTCATTTAGTCTACTGGTGATAATTTCCACTATGTTTTTTTATTTGGTTTATTGAGTTCTTCATTTGCAACACATCTGGTTTCTTTTTTTTCAAAATCTCAATTTCCTTGCTGAATTTCTCATCCATTTTGCTGACTTTGTCTTCCTCATGTGTGACTTTCTGAGGTAGGTCTTGTATTGATTTCCTTCATTAATTTGTGTTCTCTTTGAAGTCATAGATCATTTTTGCAAGTAGACTTTTATATTCTTTGCCTGACATTAAAACAGTTTCAGTATTTTTGGAGTCTGTGCTTAAAGAATCGGGGCTGGGATTTAGCTCAGCTGGTAGAGCACTGCGTTGCAGTCTCTGAGGTCCCGAGTTCAATTCCCAGCACCACAAAAATGGGAGAAGGACCTGGCAAACCACTCCCAAGGCAATCCTGAAACAGTCAGCCGTTGAAAACCCTATGAGGGTCTCTATGAGTCGGATACCAACTTGACAGCATCTAACAACAAACAGCTTAAAGAATCATGAGCTCTTGGAGGAGATGTATTGTCTTGCTTTTTCATGTTTCTTGTGTTTTAGATTTGTGATTTGTGCATCTGCAGGGATGGATTGTATTTCTTGTTTTATTTGGGAGTCTTCTTACTGAGCATCTTTCTCTTGAGATCACAATCTCCAGTGCCAATCTCAGAGAGGAAGGTAAACCATTATAAAAGGTATAATACTTGACCAAACCTGATGAAGAAATACATTGAAAATCACATAAATCCAAGTGCTGCAACACCAATGCCCTTGGAACAAAGAATGACAATAATAACATAGAGTAAGTTATGAAATTACAAAATATTTAGGGGTGAAAATATAAATATTTTCCTGAAGTAAGAATGGGGGAACAGAGAAAGGGGAGATAGAAGGATGCCTCAAGGGTGTAATGAAAGAAAGGAAAATTAAGATCTAGAAAAGATATGAATCTTAGGATGGGGAAGGGAAGAGAGTTAAAGATAAAAAAGATTATATGTTAAAGAAAAAGATATATAAACAATTATTATTGTCATGTGCTGTCAAGTCATCCAACCTATAGTGAACCTCATAGGGTTTTCAATGGCTGGTTGTTTCAGGATTGCTTTTAGAGTGGATTACCACATCCATGTTCAGATAAACAGAATTAGGTAAATATAAACAGAGGAATAGGAAGTAGAAGCTTAAAATACTTAAAGTATAGTAAATAGGAAAAGAGATTCACAGGGAGGAAAAAGAAAAAAAAACCTAAAAAGATAAAAGGTAAAAATTACATTAGGAAAAAGGGAAATAGGAAATGGAAATTATCAATGAAAGGAGGGAAGATGAAAAAAAAACAAAAAAACAGGCAGACATCAACTTGCTCCCCTGCAACTTCAGCATCTCTGGGAGCTGAGGCAGGAGGATCTTGATCCTGAGTCCCCAGGCAGCCTGCACAATTCAATGTGATCCCATCTCCAAGTAAAAATAAGAAAAAAGCTAAGGGTATTACACTGTGGCATAGCACTTACCCGATGCAAACCCTGAATTCAATCCTTAGCACATTAGGAAGAAAAGAAAAAGAAAAAGTACTGGAGGCACTTCTTTCTGTGGCCTCTAATAGGTGGAAGTGGTGGTCATTTGAAGATGGACTCTTTTTATCTGACCACAGCTGAGAGTTGACAGTCTCTGTAGTTCCCCCCAGGAGATGGAGTCATCCCTTCTGCCTGAGTTGTGGGGCTTGCTTCTGATCAACTTTCCCAAGCCTCTTGCTGCCTAAACCTCTGAGCATGTCAACATCCCACTTCCCCCTCACTACAACTGCTTGATACAGCTGTGTAGCATGCTGGGACTGTGCCAGGTCACCCCAAGGTTCTCCACTGGTGATAATTCTTTATTTTCACACCCCCTGGGTAGCTCAGTCTCACACTATAGATTCCTTCTCAAGAAGGCACTGGATATGGCCCTCTGACACTTGAAACATGGGAAAGAGAGTCACTTCTCCAATGTTGAATCTCTGTCAGGAAGAGCCATGATCTCACCAAGTCCCTTGAAGAGTTCAAGGGCTTCAATGACTGTGGGCTTGTCTTGTGGGACAGCCAATCTGATGGCCAGGGCTATCTGACTTACCTCTTTGGATGAGGGCTCCATTTCCTCTCCTCCATGGGAAGCTAAGGCTGGAGATGTGTCCTGATCAATCATTCTCAATGTTCAGCTCCATTCTGCAAACTGAGACAATCTCAAAAACCCCTCCATGGTAATTGTGCCTCTTCAGACCTTCTTTCTTTGTAGAAGAGTCCATTCTTTTCTATTCTAACTCCTTTGTTTTACTAAAGGAATTTGATCTGTCTTTAGTCCACCATTTTAAAACCAAAAGTTCAGGTTTTCATTTCTTTTTGGTAAATATTTAGGTGTGCAACTGCTAGATTATATGGTAGGTTTATGTTAGTTTTGAAAGAAATGCCAGTTTTCCTCAATGATTACACCATTTTCCATTCTCAACATGAGAATTCCAATTGCTCTACATCCTAGCCAATTTTTGGTGTTGTTAATTTTTAAATTTTATGAGTGTGTAGTGGTAGATTAACTATTTTTAAAGACTCATTTAAAATGAAAATAGATAAGTAGATAATTACTTGTGGTTTCTCCCCTCAAATCTGTAAATAATTCTATGAGAAAATTCACTGTTGAAAATTTGAGAAGGCAGGTGTGACAGTGAATTTTCCATTACTATAATAAAATACTCAAGATAATCATTTTATAAGGAGGGAAGTTTCATTTTGGATTCAGTTTTAGAAGTTTCAATCCATTATTGGTTGGTCCTGTTGCTTTTGGGCCGGTGGAAAAGTAGAACATCCAGGTGGGAGGCTATGGTAGAACAAGCTGCTCACCTTGTGTCAGTGGGCAAAGAGAAAGGAAAAGGACAGCATCCCACAAGCCCCTTTGATAGCACACATCCAGTGACCTTAAAACTCCCATGAAGTCCCACCTTTTAAAGTTTTCCACCACCTTCAGATGGCACCAAGCTGAGGCCAAAGACCTCATTACATAGGTCTTTGGGGGACATTCTAGATCCAAACTATAGCAGGAGATGTATTAGTTTTCTAATGCCATGTTCCAGAAGAAATTTAGTAGCTTAAAACAACATGTATTTATTATCCCATCACATCTTCAGGTCAGGAGTCCAGGCATGGTATTGCTGGGTGCTCTGTTCAGTGTCACAAGGTGGAAATCAAGGTATTCACTAGAGTTATATTCTTTTTGTTTGTTTGTTTTACAGTAGTTGAGGGTTGTACTCAGGACCTTGAAAATACTTTGTAAGTGCTCTACCCCTGGGGGGTACCCCCAGCTCATCTTTTATTTTTTTACTTGGAGATAGGGTCTCACAGGCCATCTCTAGCCTCAAACTTGTGATCCTCCTCCCTCCACCTCCTAAGTCACTGAGATTAAGGGCATGCACCACTATACCTCACTATGAGTTACATTCCTTATGGAGCTTGGAGTCCTTTTCCAGTTTACATGGCTTTTAACAGAATTCAGTTCCTATGTTTGTAGGTCTGAGGCCACCGTTTTCTGTCATCTGGGGCATTCTTACAACCTCTAGAAGTTACCCACATTCCTGGCATGTGGCCCTTTCACAGGCTTTCAGAAAATGGTGGCTTACTTTTTCAAGGCCAGCAAGAGAAATTCTCTTGCTAGTCTTCCAAGACAGAGTCTTACATAATAGAATGTAACATAACAACTTCATAACATAACATAACATAACAAAGTTCTATATCATGTAAAGTAATTACAGGAGTATCTATCATTGCCATTTTCTATTCATTAGATGAAAGTCACAGATTCTGCCTATACTCAATGAGAATGTCATGGTTTGAATATGAAGTGTCCCTGAAAGGTCATGTGCTCTACTGTTCGGTCCCCAGATAGTGGTGCTGTCCTAGCAAGTTGCTGAAATTTGGGAGGCGGGTCTAATTTGGTTGAAGTGAGTCACTGGGGGCAGGATTTTGGAGATTTTTATCCCAGACCTGTGGCTCTGCTTTCTCTCTCAGCTTCCTGCAGGGATGTAAGTTTGTCTAACATGGGCCCTGCTTCCTGCCACTGCCATGCCTGCCCCAATGCCGTTATGGACTGACCTACTAACTGTGAGCTTCCAATAAATCTCTTCCCTTGTGTTTGTTTCAGCTAGTTTTTCTGCTACAATGATGACAGCTAACTAACACTAGGAACATAGAGGGGTCATCTTAGGGTGTGTCCAGCAGAGGAGGTTTGCTTGTCAAACTTGAGCAGTGGTTCTCAAATTTGAGTGTGCATTAGAATCACCTGGGAGGCTCATTGATAGTTGAGATTCTTGATACTTGTCCCCAGAATTTCTGACTCAGTAAGTCTGAGAAATCTGTTTTGCTAGAAAGCAATTAGTTTCTCAGATGCACCTGAGGCAAGTGGTCCCCTGGCCATATATACAGGAACCCTGTAATGGAGGTACTTCAAGGCTTTGAAGATGGAAACATGTGGATCTGAGGTTCCCCTTTGCCAGTGACCAAGAGAGATTGATGGATTGCATCTTCTCCTCCTGAAGACCAAAGGAGAGCACTGGATATTATTTATCAGCAGAGTCTGATGGAGGCAAAGGCCACAGCCCGGTACAAATAACTCTAAAAAACAGAAAAATCCTTATGAGAAAGTAACTCACTAGCATTACCAAAAAGCAAGGCTAATGAATTAAAGTAAAACCATTGTTAATATGTTAGTAAAGTTTAAATTATGGTTCCAGCATTTACTACATTTATAACATTGACAAGACATTTAACCTCCCTCATCCTCAAAGTCTTCGAAGTGAGCATACTAATACCTACTTCCTGGGCTTATGATTCTGTAGAAATGAGACATTATAGGCAACAAATAAGCCTGGTATTCAAATATCTGTCAAATCCTATCTAAGAAACTATAATCTCAAAAAGCATTCCAGAATGTCAAAATATAACCACAAAGTTGGATGCTTCTCTTTCACAGCAGAGACTAGTTAGAGAAAACAGGAGAGCTGAGAATGATGCAAAAAGAGATAAGCATAAATGGCAATGAAAGATAATATCAGTATATCACGTATACTTCATGTCAGGGAGATAAACTTCCCTATGAGGAAAAAAGAAGTTTAATGGCTGAATTAAAAAATAAATATAAACTATGGCACATGCCTATAATTTGAGTGATTCAAGAGGTTAATGGAGGAGGATGGTGAGTTTGAGGTCAGAGGTAGCCTGAATAACTTAGTGAGACCCTGTCTCAAAAGAAAAAAAAGGGGGTTGGAGATGCAGCCCCATGATGGAGTGCACAAGGTTTAATCCTCTAGTCTGGAAAAAAGAAAAGAAAAGAAAAAAAAGAAATATAAGGCCAGGCATAGTAGCATACACCTATAATCCTAGCAATCAGGAGGCTGAGGCAGGAGGATTGCAAGTTCCATGCCAGCCTGGGCTACATAGCAAGACCCTCTCTCAACAAATCAAATCTCAAAAAAAAAATCTATTTTCATGGCACCTAAAAACAGCAATGATTCATTACCTATAAGAAAAAGAATTAAGATCAGAGAAGTTTATTTTTCAAAAAAACACTAAGATGATGGGAATATCCTAAATTCTCTAATGAGTATATAAAAATCATGGTATCAAATAAAGTATATTTTACATTCACAAATATGAAGCATTATAACATTCCTTGGGCAGTGAATGATTAGCAATTTTCAAGTTTTAGTTTCCAAACAATGTAATAATAAAGACACACAAAAAGCTGATAACAATTATAGACAAAAATAGAAATACAATTGCATTTGGATTACTTGTCCCTAATTAACTGGCTAATTTTCATTATCAAAAGAAAGAAAATGGGGGAAATTAAATCATAAGTGAAAAAGAAAAGCATTTTTTAAGGAAAAAACTATATTTTAATAGCTGTTTCAAAGACAATCGATACAGTTGAATATTTATTTCTTATTAGATCTTCACAATTTCATAATTTCTTTAAAATCTCCCTGTATTAGTAAGTGATGATGAGGTACAGAGATACAGCATTGGCTTTTCCCATTATGTATCCATTATATCACTTCTGGCAACATTTTCATCAACCTACAAGGTTTATGGAGACTTATAGCTAATATGTAGTAAAACTCAAATGTATATTTGGGTTGTTGTTGTTGCTGTTAGGTACCATTGAGTCATACCCGACTCATAGCGACCCTCATAGGGTTTTCAATGGCTAATTTTTCCAGGATTGCCTCAGGAGTGGATTGCCATGTCCTTTTCCCGTTTTGTGGTGCTGGGAATTGAACTTAGGACCTCAGAGGCAGCAGAGTGGTGCTCTACAAGCTGAACTAAATCCCAGCCCCATATTTGGGCTATATTCCCAAATTTTTCCAATGTTCTCATGAGATTGCCCTGTTTACATTGAGATCATCCTCTCCCCTTTTATCCCTCTACGTTGACTCTTCATCCCATCCTCTCTTCTACAATCTTCACTTCCCTCTGCTAGTTCCCTCCCTCCTTCTTTCTACTCTTCATATTGTCCCTTCATTGCTAAGTTTAATTGTGACATGCAGAGAATTTTAATTCTCAAATGAGAACCAGGTACCTAATCTGAAGCACTGATATACTGAGATGTGGGAGAGTACCTCTCATTGAAAGCCGAGTAGTAGGATCTCTTGTGCCTGTTCCTTTCAACATGATGTTAGAAATGCTAATAATAATTATTTGGGAAAGACATAAAAATATAAGAGTAAAAATAGTACTCCAATGGACATGATTATAGACCAATATGTTCCAAAAAATGCATCCCCTAAATTAGCATAAATAATAAATGAATTCAGCAAAGTTGTGAGCCAGAAGAAACCCACATAGAATGATTGTACTTTTGTCCATGAAAAATAGCTGCTTATTAATAAAAACATAAAAAGGAGAGAGATTCCATTCATAACCACGAACCAAAAATAAATTGCTTGAAGATTTTCCTTGAGCCACAAGATTTATTCTAAGAAAATTATTAAACTATAACAGGAAAAGTAAAGGAGGATATGAACAGATGGAAAGATAGACTAGATTGTTATTAGAAAAACAAAATCCAAAAAATGTGGCAATAGTTCAAAGTTAATAGATTTAAGGGAATACAGGCTTAAGACCTTACAAAATGATTATAGAAGCTGAATAACTGATAACAGTCTTAGAGAATAGGAAAAAAATTAGGAGTATACCATAGGATTTAAAATGTATTACAAAAAATTCCACATTTATCAAAACTTTAGGTTTCTAAGGAGAAGATCAGCATAACATGTTCATCTAGTTTAGCATCTTAAGTTTAATACGACCAACTCTAATTTCTAAACTGCTCTTCCTACAGACTGCTCTATCCCAATAAAATCATTACTGTGGCAAAATCAATACTATAGTTTGGATTTGGCTTGTCCTCTGAAGTTCCATGTATTGAAAACTTGGTCTTCAGGGTGGTGCTATTGAGCTGATGGGACTTTTAAGTGGTGGGGCCTGCCTGGGTCATTGAGGGTACTGCCTTTGGGCAGGGATAAAGGTCATTCTCTTGTGTCCACTTGGTAGTTCTGGAGAGAGAGCTTCCATAAAAGCCTGAGCCTGGCCCCATGCAGCTCTCTGACTTCCTGTTTGCCTGTGTGATCGATTACTTGTTCACACACAGGCACCTGCCATTGCCACCCACCATAATGTGATGCAACTGACAGAGCCCTTACCAGGACTGGGCTCATGTAGGTGCCATGCCCTTGAACTTCTAAAACTGTTAGCTAAATAAACCTCTTTATTTTATAAAGTAAAGCTGCCTCAGTTATGTCACTGTAATGATAAAAATCTACCTGAGACAACCACCCTTCCAATGATCTGGCCAATATTTATGGACATCCTTCTTTGATGCTCCACATCTGAGAGATCAAAAATAAATGTAGAATCTACCACTTCTCACTATCCTACCTGTACCACCATGGCCTAAGCTACCATCACCTCTTGCCCAGGTCATAGTCATAATCCTCTCTCTTCCTGCCTCCACCATTGCCTTTCTATGATCTTTTTCAGCATCATACCTGCAAACTATTAAATCAGACCTTGTCTTTTTTGTGTGTAAAACCATCCAAAGACTTTCATCTCCTTCTGGTTAAACATGAAAGTCTTTACAGTGTATGACTTGGCCCTATAAAATCTACACCTTCTCTTCCCTGTCTGATGGCATCTCCTCTTCTGTCTCTCACTCACTTTGCTGCAGCCACCCTAACCTCTCTCTGTGCCTGGAACACGTTAGGCAGCTTCTGGTCATGGAACTTGACACTCCTGGACACTTTCTGTTCTCTCTACCAGAGTTCTCTTTCCCCCAAATGTTTACATACTCTTCCTTTCCCTCTTTCAGGTCTTTGTGAGATAGCCTCTTCCCATTGAGGGACTCCTAAGCTCTCACTGGAAAGTTCAACTTTTCACTTCCATACCAGGCCCCTTATCACTCTTTCTTATCTTACTTGCTGTTTACTTATCATCTATCACCTGTTTTTTTTAAATTGTCTTCCCTCCCAGCCAGAATGTTAACTCCAGGAGGGCTGTTCATTTTGTTTATGGTTTATCCAGAATAGTGCCTCGCACATAGTAGATGCTTATATATTTGTTGAATAAACGATTGAACGAAATAGAACAGAAATTCCTGTAGCACAGTTGTCCTGTTCTATAAAAATTTATAACCAAGCATAAGTAACACACAATGCAGAAAAATTTTACTGTTTGCTAATTATTTGAGCAATTAGATAGCAAAAAGGAAGTTAATACCTTAGAGTAATATATCACATCATGTTTAAAAATGCACTTCAGATAGATCAGTGTAAAACCTGTGCTAGAAGTTTTTAAATAGAAAAAAAATAACATGATCATCTTATGTTTGAGGGGATCAAAAATGTATGAATATTTCTAAACGAAAAATATTATTAAGGACAAAATAGAGAATATATATAGATTATTACTAGGATTTAGCTCAGTTTGTAGAGTGCTGCGCTGCAGTCTCTGAGGTCCCAAGTTCGATTCCCAGCACCACAAAAATGGGAGAAGGACCTGGCAATCCACTCCCAAGGCAATCCCGAAACAGCCATTGAAAACCCTACGAGGGTCGCTATGAGTCGGATACCGACTCGACGGCACCTAACAACAACAACAATTATGAAATTTATAGTTGAAAAAAAGCTGTAGAAATAAAAGATGTGCAAAAACATATTAATAGAAGCTTATTCAAAAATGAGAAAGATCTGATTCAAATATATAACTTATGTCTGGAACCCATTCTGGAAGTTGCCAAAGGAGGTAAATAGTTTATTCTCAAGAATGAAGAACAATGATTACATAGAAAAATGTATAGCTTTAAAGCAATAAAGAGAAGCATATTAAAACAACTTTAGAATGTTATCCTAGAATTATTAAACTCATGAAAAGCAAATAAAAATTATAAACCTCATGTTAATGGAATTGTGAGGAAACAGAGACATATTACTGGTAGCAATATGAGTATGTGCAATCTCTTAAACAATGAAATGATATGTATCAAAAGCTGTAAGAAAGTTCATATCTTGTTGACTTTTTATTCTACTTTAAGAAAGTCATCTGCTTGGTGCAGAGGCAGGACGATTGCAAGTTTGAGAACAGAGGCAGCCTGACTAATTTAGCGAGACCCTGTCTCAAAATAAAAAGTTAAAAAATGGGCTGGGGGTACAGCTCTGTGGTACACCACTTGCAAAACATGCAAGCACAAGGCCTTGGGTTCAACCTGCCAGTAATGAAAAGAAAAATTATCTAAAAGGAAGTGAATAAGCCAAAAATTAAGCAAACAAAATGATCTGTTTTATACTGTGTAGAAATTTGAAAAAAAAGTTAGAAATCACTCAAGTGTCAAATAATAGAGGAATTTCTAAGCAAATTTTGTTTTAATAACACATTAGACCATTAAAAATACAATGTACGGACTTTTTTTAACCTGTAGGAGTGTGAATGTCCACTCAGCAGTTACTATCTGAGATATTGAACTTGAGAAATGTGACTTTTCTGTAACAAACAAAGCCAAGAGAAGTTACCCTAGGGATAATAAGTCTAATCTTGAGGACAATGCACTATCCAGAAATTATTGTGCAAGATGAAAAGCTACTTTACACAGGGTCATATCACTCCCCAGACTGAAAAATCTAAGAAAATCCCTGGTGAGGCTTGAAGCTTTCAAATTAGGATTTAATTTAGCTACTAAAACTGCCTCATGGACTTCCTTGTCCTGAAGGAAGCTGAGAGAAGGAGTATGCCTGGGCAGGCAAGATTGAAAGGTCAGAGGTTGATCCCAGCCTCAGCCTCATCAGAGATTGGGTGCCCACTGAGGAGGACGCAACAGATCATCTCAGAAAACTGGGTAACAGTGGGCCAGGGAGGTGCCCTGAGAGGCCACAGGAGTGGCCGGTATGGGAGATGGCCAGTGTAAGGGTCCAATATTGGTGAATTCTGTGTGGATGCAGAGGCCTCTATATATGATGCAGGATGTCTGAAGGCCCTAATTAGAATACAAGGAAGGTGGAAAGTGGCTGCAATTTATTTGTCCAACTCATACTACAGGTCAACAAGAAGATGGGATGGTTTGTCTACATATGTGCCAAATTGCCTGGATTTGAATTCTGATTCTTCTACTTTTTAGCTCTGTGATCTTGAGCAAGTCAGTTAAGCTTGCTATCAATCAGTTTACCTCTGGAAAAACTGTGGGATAACAATATTACCTACCTCATTGTGTTCCTATGAGGATTAGATGCTGCAGATCAGGGAAAGCTCCTACATTGGAACTCTCTTCAACTGTTAGCTTCATGATTACACACCCAGGGTGCATTACGTATGCAGCAAATCACCTAGGAATACAGCTTGGAGATTCAGAAAGGGCTGGATCAGGTCAGAGCTTCAGGAATTTATAACTGAGGAATTCATTACTGAACCAGTGGAGATTTTACCCAGACTCTTAATTTTGGAGGAGGGAAAATGCAGGTCTTTAAGTCATTCACACTGGAGATACCGGGCTGGGTGGGGAGGTTGGATGTCCTGGGCCTTCAGTGTCAGATGGGCTGCCAGGCAGGTGTCTTCCCTTGCTGAAGGCCTCCTTACATTCAGCCCTGGGGACCTGGCTGGAAGCAGTTCTTGAATTGCTTCTAGTGAGTCAGGGCCAATCCCAAATGGAGTCATGGGACCATTGGCCACTAGACCACGGATGCCATGCAGACCCCACTGTGTAGGAGGCAGGTCTAGGAACACACTCAAGAATTTAGGAAGTGGCTAGTGCTTCTTTTCCTTCCTGGTAATAGCCTGCCCATTGGCTGAGGGTGGGTAGTATCAAAATTAAATCCTGATGCTCTTGCATTTTCTCTGGGAACAATTATAAATTTGGCTGGCTGGCTGGCGGAAGGGGAGGCAAGTGGAGAGACTGAGTGAAGGGGCCTAGAGGAGGAGAGGGAGACATGACTCCAGGGCATGTTTAGGAAGTTTTGCTGTGTACTGTGCTGTGTCACCGTCTCCTCAATATCTCCAAGAGAGTTTCATAAAAGATTGACATTTATTTCAAGGACGTTTTTGGAAGTTAGATTTGGATTTTTCTGGAATGCTGTGCTGAGATGATCTTTAAGGCAGAAACAATAGGAATCCATAGATACAGAATTGTTTATTCATGTAATAATCATTTATGCGAGGAGTCGTGTTAGGAGACAGGAATAGAGAGGTAAATAAGGTCTGGCCTACATTCAAATTGTTCACAGTATACTGGAGATAGAGGCAAATACACACAGAAGAAGTAAATTGTAAAAATAAAGATCACTGTGATATATTGAATGCCTCTAAAAGATCTCTGCATCCTGCAACCCCTGAATACTAGTATAGCCAGGCGGCCCTAAATGTAATCACAAGCATCCTTATGAATAAGGAGACAGAGAGAAATTTGACCACTGAAGAGAAGGCAATGTGATCAGAGAAGCAGCAATTGGCATGATGTACTTTGAAGTTGGTGTAAGGGGCCATGTGCCAAGGGATACAGAAAGCCTCTAGAAACTGGAAAAAGCAAAGAAACAGATTCTCCTGTGACAGCCTCCAGAGTAAACAGCCATGGCTACCCATTGACTTTTGCCCAGTGAAACTAATTTCAGACTTCTGACCTCCAGAACTTTAAGAGAATAAGTCTGTGTTGTTTAAGCTGCTAAATTTGTAGTAATTTGTTATAGCAGCAGTAGGAAGTAAATAGAGGAGTGTTTAGTAAACTGAAGGCCATAGGATGGAACAGATGCCCTGACCACTGCCCTGTTGACACAGTGCATACAGGCATCAATAGGGAATTCAGAGAGGTAATGCCATTAACTCTTACAATCAGGTAATTTGGGAAGAACTGTCGAAGGCATCTTACCTAGCATTCTGCAGTAAGAAAGGTTAAGGGATTGTCTAAGCTCATACACATTCATTCAGTAAGCAGACATTGAACATTTGTTCTGAACCAGGTCCTGCAGTGGGCATATGGTGATATGAGGATTAAGATAGAGTTCTTGTCCTCAAGGAGCTTATAGTCCAGAGGTGAGACTTGACATAAAAACCCTGGTTTATCCTCATGTTGGGCCAGTTATTTAATCCCTCTGGATTCAGGTCCTGTCATATCAACCAAAAAAAAGAGCTGCTTCTCCAGATGTAGCGAGGCCTGAAGGATAAAATACAGGCAAAATGACTTCATAACCTGTAAAGCATTGTAGAAATCAAAGATATTATTGTACTTAGGATGAGAAAAATAAGACAAGCACCTAAATAGCTTTAAGGTGTATGAGAAAGAGCGGAATGGCACCTGAGAGCTCCCTGGGGAGTGAGAGAAGCAATCAGCTTTCAGCCAGGGGGATCAGGAAAGTTTCCCAGAGTGACAATTTAGCAGGTTGTGATGGGACAGGAAATGGACATATCAAGTGGAGAGAACCTGAGGAAGGTCAAGAAGGAGCACTACAAGATGTGGAGGAGAGTGTCTGGACATGAGATTAAATGGGAAATTGGGCCCTGACTGTGAGGGATTTACCTGTGACCTTTGTAGGTAGCCTCAAGCTCCTGGGGGCTGAAGAATGATGGTGTTATGAAGGTTGGCACCTTGGCAGGACTCAACCCAGGACTTCCATAAACAGTTCTCAGTCCTCAGATTATTCCTTGGCTTCCCTGCTTCCACCACTTCCACCCTGAGAACAGCTCCACAATGCCTTGTTAGATGTCCCGAGGGGACCCCAGGTTGTGTCACTCCAGTCAGTAGTCTATTTCAACACCAGTCTGTACTTAGGGGCTGGATTTCAGTAGTCTTTCTCTCTCTCCCCGCGCCCCCTCCCTTTAAAAAGTGCTGCTCAAGTTAAGAAAATATTTTTAATGAGAAAATTGCTCATTGTTAAACTATGCGAAGAATGAGGAGAATAGTTTCTGGGAGAGATGGTGGATCACTTTGAGCCAAAAAGTCAAATACTGTTTAAAGTATGTTCCATTTGACCTCCGCTAATGCTGCCGGATCAGATTACATTGTGCTGAAAAATTGGCAGAGAATATTTGTACTGGAACAAAAAGCTCGGTTCAGAGTTTGGTTCTCAGTTAAAACGTAAAGAGGGAAATTATTGGTTTGGAAGTTGTATTCTCCTTCTTCTTCAAGTCCAAGGAGGTCATTGAGCACCTTCTCTGTGCTGATTGTGAACCCCGAGCCAGGCAGTCCCTGTACACGAAGCACAGTCTGGTGGTGGTAAGGGGCAAAGAGGTGTCAGGTGAAGTTTCTATAACTGAGTATTTGAACTTTGAAATAAAAGAGTTATGACTTTTAAGGAAGATGCTAGAGCCCATTTCAAATGTCTCCTCTGTGTATTCTTCTTTGATTAACAAGTAGAACTCTCTCTGTCTCTGTTTTTCTGTCTCTATGTCTTTTTCTTCCTTCTCCAACACCTTTCTTCTAGATAGGAGTGGTCTTCTCTTTTATATCACCCAGGACAGTTCAAATTTCAAATATTTTGCCTCCCAAACCTCACATTAGAGTGTACTAGAAATGCAAATATTTTGATAACCAAGCAACAACTTCTAAAATACTTCTGGGATCTCCAGATAATAAAAACAGCAAACACTTGCATGCAGCCATTTATCCCTTTTTACAGATGGGAAAACTGAGATACAAAGAAGTTAAATAACTTCCTCAAAGTCACTTTGGCCACATTACGTGGTCCAACTTTTGGTTCAGAAATTATGGTTCCCAGAATCACCGTCATCTCTCCCACTCCTCAGACATAGCTGGTCTCTTCCCTGCCTCCTCTTGTCTGAAAGCTTTGTACATGTCTATTGTCTATTTGTACATGTCATCATTTCAAGGATAGAAACATTGTCATAGCCACTTGCTATTGAGTGCTCCTCTGTAGCTGTACATAGTAGAAAGCCAGTATATGATTATGACTCAGTTAATTATCTCAGAAAAACAGAAAGTTAAAGAATAGAAAGATACCCATAAGAAACTAATGATACAGAGAAATGTTCATAATTATGACACTAAGTAAAAAATTGACATGAAAGTGTTCATCCGTAGCTGGGCATGGTGGCACCCACCTGTAATCCCAGTGACTCGGGAGGGGAGACAGGAGGATCACAAGTTCAAGACCAGAGACAGAATGTGTAATTTAGTGAGACCCTGTCTCAAAAAACAAACACACACACACACACACACACACACATACACACAAGAAAGTGTTCATCCATTATGATATCAGCTATGTAAAAACTTAAAATACTGCTAGGAAATAAAATAGGAAGTTGACAGTGGTTATCTTGAAATGGTGAAATTGAGATTTGAACTTTCTTATCAATACCTTTCTATGTTTCCCTATTTACCTAAAATCAGCCTGCGCTTACTTTATAAACAGAAAAATAAACATTTTAAACAAATATCCACTTAAAGGAAAGTAAGAACACCAAGGCAGAAACTGGTTGATTGAAAGGCTGTCCTAGTGCTTTGCAGCCTCTCAGTGGCAGGGCTGCTTGAGTGGAATTTGGATATGTGCTGTGTACATGTGACATTGTTGCTATGGTGTGATGGGGTATAACTGGGAGCATATCTTTAAGGGATTACTTATGAGTGAGGAAACAAAAATGTCTCTCCTTACTGTTGTCCAAAAGATCTTTGGACCTTGGAAGAACTGGTCCCAAAAAAGATTAGAGTGTTAAAGCTAGAAAAAAAAAGGACCTCAGTGCTCCTAAAATGGAATCTTTCCTTGTAGATCCATATCTGACGCCTACTGTGTGCAGGGCATTTATCTGGGTTAATCTAGACCAGGAAGTAGAAAAATGTTGAAGTCAGAAATGGAAACTTTACTTCTTCCTCTGTTCAGTGTACACTTGCAGGCTGGCCCTGCTGCCTTCACAGAGGAACCCTCAAGAATGCTCCTGAGGTGGGCTTGTCCTGCTGAAGGTATGTGTAATTGCCCCAATGTCCTTGCTGCTGGAGGGATGGCACCTGTGTAGCCATGTGTGGAAAGTCTCATGATGAGTGATTCCAAGGAGGATACAGGGCAGAGAGACAGAGTTTTCTTCATTAAGCCCTTAGGCCAGGCCGTTGAGCCAGAAAGTGTACTCTTCTGGCCTCTCTAGTGAATTATCTCTTTTCCTGCCAGGCCTCTGTGACTGACAAACTTTTTTCTGCGACCAAAATGACCATTCAGAGACATCAAACAACCAGTGACCAACTAGCAATTTGTTCTATGGCCACACTGCTTAGTATGTTTAAATCTTGCCCCAAGGTAACATTTTGTGGTCCCGTGGATGACCAGAAAAATCACAACTTCACGTACAGAAATAGAAGTTTTAAAAAATGTTTTTGCTCATTATAAAAGTAATATAAATGTATTATAAGAAATTGGAAAATATAGAAAGAATAAAGACAAAAATTATATACAATTCTAACCTTTAGTAATAGTCTCTACTAACACAATTATTTTTCCTTGCAATTAGTTTTTCCTTCTAATCTTTTTTCTCTGTGTAAATATATGACACATTGTAGGTATTTTTGATTCCTAATTTTTCCTTAAATTGTATAATAAGTATTTCCTCATATTATTCAATTGTCTTTGAAAACTCTGATCAGTAATGACTGCATAAGATTCCACTGTAAGGCTGGGGGTGTGGCTAAGTGGTAGAATGCTTGCCTAGCATGTGCAAGGCTTGTGTTTGATCCCCAGTACCATGAAGGGAAAAATAAAACGTTCACTGTAATGATGAACTATCATTGTATAATGATTCTCCTTCTATCAGACATTATGAGGAAGAATGCAGCATCAAGATTAGAGGAAGACTCATTAACAATCTGCATTATACAGATGACACAATTCTGCTTGCTGAAAGTGAAGAGGATTTAAAACATTTACTGATGAAGATCAAAGATCATAGCCTTCAATATGGGTTACGACTAAACATTAACAAAACAAAAATCTTTACTACTGGGTCAGCACGCAACTTCACAATAAATGGAGAAAAGATTGAGGTTGTCCAAGATTTTGCTTTGCTTGGCTCTATAATCAACACCTGTGGAAGCAGCAGTCAAGAGATCAAAAGATGCATTGCTCTGA
>VMDO01004911.1:26336-118517 GCA_007922755.1 Pedetes capensis
GAAGACGAAGGTGCGTCTGACTCATGCCATGGTATTTTCAGTGGCATCATATGGTTGTGAAAGCTGGACATTGAACAAGGGAGACAGAAAAAGAATTGATGCTTTTGAATTGTGGTGCTGGAGACGTCTATTGAATATACCATGGACTGCCAAAAGAACCAACAAATCTGTCCTAGAAGAAGTGCAACCAGAGTGCTCCCTGGAAGCAAGAATGGCCAGACCGCGTCTTACATATTTTGGACATGTAGTCAGGAGAGATCAATCCCTGGAGAGGGACATCATGTTTGGGAGAGTGGCAGGTCAACGCAAAAGAGGAAAACCCTCCACCAGATGGATTGACATAGTGTCTGCAACAATGGGCTTAAACATAAATAAGATCGTTTGCCTGGCACAGAATCGGCAAGTGTTTCGATCTGCTGTACATAGGGTCGCTATGAGTCCAACTTGACTCAACGGCACCTAACAACAACAACAACTATCAGACATTTAAGCTATCTCCAAGTTTTAAGGCTGGGGTTTAGCTCAGTTGGTAGAGTAGTGCTCTGCACTTTCTGAGGACCCAGGTTCAATCTTTAGTGCCACAAAAACAGAAGAATGAGGCAGTGCACTCCTGAGACAATCCCAAAAACAACAAGCCATTGAAAATCCTATGAGGGTTGCTATGAGTTGGACCTGACTCGACAGAACCTAACAACAAAAGAACAGCAACTAAATTTCAAATATTAAAATATCATAATGGAAAAAGGAGACAATCGATTCCTATATAACTCCTGATCAGAAGACATAACAGAAACAAAAAGGCATTTGACTGTGTAGATCATAACAAATTATGGATAACATAAGAATGGGAATACCAGAGCACTTAATTATACTCATGAGGAATCTGTACATGGACAAAGAGACAGTTGTTCGAACAGAACAAGGAAACTCTGCCTGGGTTAAAGTCAAGGAAGGTGTGTGTCAGGGCTCTATCCTTTCACCATACCTCACCAATCTCTATGCTGAGCAAATAATCTGAGAAGCTGGATTTAAGAACATGGCATCATGATAGGAGGAAGACTCATTAACAACCTGTGTTATGTAGATGACAGAACTCTGCTTGCTGAAAGTGAAGAGGATTTGAAACATTTACTGATGAAGATCAAAGAACATAGTCTTCAGTATGGATTGTGGCTCAACATCAAGAAAACAAAAAATCTTTATAACTGGGTCAGTACACAACTTCATGATAAACAGTGGCAAGATTGAAGTTGTCCAAGATTTTGCTTTACTTGGTTCTACAATCAACACCCACAGAAGCAGCAGTCAAGAAATCAAAAGATGTCACATTGAAGATGAAGATGCACCTGACTCATGCCATAGTATTTTCAGTCACATCATATGGTTGTGAAAGCTGGACATTGAATAAGGGAAACAGGAGAAGAATTGATGCTTTTGAATTATGGTGCTGGAAAGAGATATTAAATATACCGTGGACTTCCCAGAGAACTAACAGATCTGCCCTAGAAGAAGTGCAACCAGGGTGCCCCTTGGAAGCAAGGATGACTAGAGTACATCTTACATATTTTGGACATGTTGTCAGGAGGGACCAATCTCTGGAGAATGAAATCATGTTTGGGAGAGTGGCAGGTCAACAACAACAAAAAAGGAAGACCCTCAACTAAATGGATTGACACAGTGTCTGCAACAATGGGCTTAAACATAAAAAGATCATGTGCCTGGCACAGTGTCAGTAAGTGTTCCGTTCTATTTTACATAGTGTTGCTTTGAGTTGGACCCAATTCCACAGCACTTAATAACAATATTCTTGTAAAAAACTGAGTCTGAATTGGATCAAATTTCTAGATCTACTACTGTCCAATTAGTAGGAAATACAGATGACAAGTTACTGGCACTAAGGGGCTGCAGTCAGAAAAATCTAGTTTCTAGGCAACTGTATAGGTCAAATGACTTTTTTTTTTTTTTTTAGCAGATAAAAGGCTTAAGAGACCAACCAGTTATGTGAGTGAATATCTGTACCATCAACTAGTTGTATGAATGATATTTGGGTCCACATTCAAATGAACTTTGAAAATAAACACTCATAACAATTAGACAAATTAAAATACTTAGATATTTGATTACATTATGGATTATTAATTTTTTTCAGAAGTGATATGCATTAGCTCATTTGTCACTAGGCAGAGAAATTGACCAAAACAAATTTATGGGAGGAAAGGTTTGTTGGGGGCTCATAGTTAGAGGATCTTAGTCCATAAAAGGCAGGAAGGTGTGGCAGCAGGGCAAGCTTCAGGGCAGGCAGCAAACAACTTTGTGTCAAGGTGGATCAGGAGCAGAGAGTATGAATGGAACTGTGGGTCCAGGGTAAACCTGAAAGGCCTGCCCCCAGTGAGCTGCTTCCACAAAGCCAGATACTCTACCCACAAAGTTCCATAGCCTCTACTAATGGTGCCATCAGCTCAGAACCATACATTCAAACACATGACCTTTGGGGGACATTTTAGATTCAAACCATGATAAAAGTATTGTGGTTATATATTTTTTAACATGGGTCTTTATCTTTTAGATACACATACAACATTTTTTACACTTGTAAGGGCATACTTAATATTTGCTTTGAAATAATTCGGGGTTGTCAGGGGCTAGTATGTGAGGAAATTGATGGGTAAAGATGGGTCATAATTTTTGAAACCAAATAATGTATACTTGGAGGTTCATTTCACTACCTCTTTACTTTGCTACATGTTTGATATTTTCCATAGTTAAAAGTTAGAAAAAGGAACAAAGAAAAAGAAGGCAGCACCTCTGGTGGCCAAATGCTGAGTGAAGCTGTGAAGGAAAGATCTCTACATAGATAAGATAGCTCATATTTTAGTTCCAGCTCTCACATTTACTGGTTATGTGGGAAACACTGGGTACTTTATTTTAAGGTATAAGAAGAACATGGGGTAAAGGCACAAGGAGGATGCGCCCTTCCTCCCACCTCAGGAGTTAAGACTCCTCATTTGGCATTGCTTGTTGGCAAGTGGGGCTTTCATTTAAAAATATACTCTTCAGCCAGGTGTGGTGGCACACAATTGTAATCCCAGCAACTTGAGAGGTGGAGGCAGGAGGATTGCAAGTTTGAGGCCAGAGCCAGCTTGCAAAACTTAGTGAGACTGTGACTCAAGATAAAAAAATAAATAAAAAAAGGGCTGGGTTGCAGCTCAGTGGTACAGCACTTGTAAAGTATGTGCAAGGCCCTGGGTTCAAGCCCCTTGTACAGCAAAACACACACACACACACACACACACACACACACACACACACACACCCCCACCCCCCCCACCCCCACATAGGTGTACCATTTTAGTTCCTTCACCATTTCTTCTATATTTTTGAGCTGTTGTCCTAGTAGCTGTCATGGAATTTACCATTAGGATCTTATAGCAACCTAGTTTAAATTAATGGTGGCTTAATTTTGGTAGTACACAAAAGCTTTGCTCACATAAGGTAAGAAAAAAAATTGTTACCATTTAGCTCTGTTCCTCCCCCTTCTTTTTTCTTTTTCTCTTCGTTTTTCTTTTTCTTTTCTTTCTCTTCCTCCCTCTCCTCCCTCCCCTCCCCTCTCCTCCTCCTTCTCCTCCTCCTCCTCCTCCTCCTCCTTCTTCTTCTTCATTTTGTGATGCTACATCAAAGCCAGGACCCCTCCTTTGAACTGTTACCACCACAAATTGCACCTTTATACATTCTTGCCCATTGCCATAGACTTATAATTATTGTCTTATGAATTTTCTTTTTAAATCAAATAATAAAAACATTTATAATGCATTTTATACTTACCTATGTAGCTACTTTTACTGACTCCATTTTTTTCATGTGGATTCAAGTTCATATTTAGTATATTTTCATTTGAGTCTGAACAAATCCTGTGATATTTCTTGTAGGTCAGATATGCTTAGTGATTCAAAATCACCAAATGTTATCTGAGAATGTCTTAATTCTTCCTTCATTTTTCGAAGGCCAGTTTTGCTGGGTAATTAGTGGTTGACAGTTTTTTTTTCTTTCAGCACTTTGAATATGTCATTTCAGTGTCTTCTAGCCTCTTCATTGTCTTCTAGCCTCTTATGGTTTCTTGATAAAATCAGCTATTGATGTTATTCAAGACTCTTGGTACTGAATGTTTTTTTTTTTTTTTTTTTTTTTTTTTTTTTTTTTTTTTTTTTTTTTTTTTTTTTTTTTTTTTTTTTTTTTTTTGGTGTTTTAAGAATCTCTTTGTTTTTGTTTTTCAAAAAGTTTGATTATGGTGTTTCTATACATGAATCTCTTTGGATTTACCCTACTTGGATTATGCTAGACTTCTTAGTGTATAGAATAACCTCTCTAATCAAATTAGGGAAATTTTCAAACATTATTTCTCTGTTGTTTGTTTGCTTGTTTGTTTTTTGAGACAGAATCTCACTATGTAATCCAGATTGTTCTTGATTGGTCACATAGCCTAGGCTGTCCTCAAGCTTACTCTCCTCCTGACTCAGACTCCTGAATGTTAGGATTACAGGCATGTGCTACCCTACCCAGCTCATACCTTATTTCTTTAAATATTTCTTCTTACTCCTTTCTCTTCTTTTCTTCTTGGAGTCCTATTATGCATTGTTGGTATGCTTGATAATATTCCATAGGTCTCTTTGGCTCTGTTCATTTTTCTTTATTTCTGCTCTTCAGACTGGATCATCTCAATTTACTTCCCTTCAAGTTCACTGATTCTTCTGAATGTTCATGTGCTGTTGAGTCTTTGTGGTGAAATTCTCATTTCAGTTATTGTACTTTCAATGTCATAATTTCTGTTTGGCTCTTTTAAAATAATTTCTCATGTTAATTGGTATTCTCTATTTGGTGAAACATCATGCTCATAATTCCCTTTTTTTCTTTAGACATGTTTCCTTTCATCTTTGAATACCTTAAAAATATCTAATTCAAAGCTGAGGCAGTAGGTCTGCAGGTTCGAGGCCAGAGGCAGCCTATACAATTTAGTGAGACCCTATCTCAAAATAAAAATTTTAAAAAGGGTTAGGTATATAGCTCAGTGGTAGAGCATTTGCCTAGCACAAGGCCCTGGATCAATCTCCAGTACCATTTGTGCAAGAAGTATGTTAAATGCCTATAAGAGTGAGATGTTGTAACAAGAATGTGGGACTTGAATACAGTGAGACCTGAGTTTAAATTTAGGTTTTGCCACTTACTGGATGCTGTGAGCTTGGATGAGTTAAGTTTCTCTAAGGCTTAATTTCTACCTCTGTCGAAGAGGATATTAGCATTTGGGTGGCAGGGCTATAGTTAGATGGAATAGATTACTTTTTTTTGTATGGGTGTTCTGCAGGGGATTGAACCCAGAATCTTGCACATAGTAGGCAAGAGTTCTACCACTGAGCTACATCCCCAGCCTTAAGATTGCAGTTTTATAGAGTACCTCACACATATTAGGTAATTAGGAAATAGTTTCTCATTCCATCTTGTTGGCAGCCTTGGAAAATGTATTAGTCAGCTGTTGTCACTGTAGTAGAAAAACAAAACCAAACAAACTTACAGAGGAAAGGTTTATTGGAAGCCCACAGTTAGAGCAATCAATCCATAACGGTGGCAAGACATTATGGTGGCAATGGCACAGGACTTTTGTCAGACAACAGTACATCTTAGTGAACAGGAAGCAGGGAGAGCATGGAGCCAGGTCCAGTATACAAACCTCCAAAGATCCACCGCCAGTGATTCACTTCCACCAAGCTAGTCCTGACTCCTAAGATTCCATAATTTCCCAGGACAGTGCCACCAGCTGGGGACCCAACGCTAGAGCACACGACCTTTTGCGGGACCCTTTGTATTCAAATCATGACAGAAAAGGGGGAAGAATAGACCATTTCTCACTACTTATAACCTTCTATGTCTTCCTCTACTTTCATCTTCCTGGAGATCTGCATGTTGTACAGCCCTGGCTCAGGTCCCCTATTGTAAACTCTCACAGCACCTTTATCTTCCTATCTCCATTCATATTTTAGATACTTAGCTGTATGGTTGCTTGGCTAATAGCTGTCTCCTTCACTAACTAATTTAATTACCACTTTATCTTCAGTGTCTAGCAATAAAAGGCACAATGAATGAGTAAAGGAGGATGAGGCTCCTGCCTTTATAAACCCCACAAGCTGAATATGCATGAAAAGATGACCCAGCAGAGAGGCCAGGGACAGGTGTCCAGGACTTCAGAGAAGGGCCAATGCCAGTGGCCCAGAGCAGTTAGTGTTCAACTTAGAGTTCTCATCCAGCCCACCCCCAAGTATTCACTCAACAACTTCCCTTACCTAGCTTCCTTCCCCACTTCAACCCATAATATCTTGTTTTTCATTTGTTTGTGTTTTACGTAAGTTAAAAAATTTGTAGACCTTTCAGGTTGGTGCTGAGAGGGAGGAGGGTCTGTGAAAACACAAAAGGCTCCATTCTCTACCCTACCCTAGACATCTCTTTCATTTGTCTATTCCTGAGTGCTGTGCCCCTCATACTAAACTTGTCAAATATATGTGTATATATTTAAAAGCATTCAGAATGTCAACAAAATGGTTGCACTTCTTTTTTTTTTTTTTGCCACTACAAAGTGGGATTCAGTTCATAGAACAGCAATTATTTAAGCTGCATCAGAGACAACTGAGGATGAAAGAACTACTATATGTAACTCATTTCTGCTGCACACCAAAAAGAACTTGCTTTGAATTTCCATGCCAATTTACAGTCCCCCTCCTATACTAGGCAACATTAGAGCTACTGAAAATATCATTAGGACAGGGCTATCCAAAGACACATTCAGTAGTATGTTAGCCACATAAAACAAAACAACAATAACAACAAAAACATCATTTAAAAAACAAATGTTAGCCTTACCTTTCCAGTTTTTTCCTTAAAAGGAGTGAGTTGTGTGGGTGGTATGGTGGCAGGCTTTATAGACAAGAAAAAAATTATGACAGAACCATTTATTCATCATCTTCATCTTCGTCCTTCTTTTCCTCACTATTTTCAGTCTTAAGAACTCTCTTTTTGCTGCATCAGGCTTTCCTTCAGCTCATTATGCAGTAATATCCTTTCTGTGTTTTTTTCCTTCAGCTTAGGAGCCTCTGTTCACGAGGCTGCTTGTTACCTGCAATGATACTGTTTCACATCTATCACAGTTTCTTTGAAATATCACCTATGGATAGATGAGGATGGTCTCTGATTTGGGAGCAATAAACAGAATGTAATAAGAAGATCAAAAAATAAAGGCTCTTTCGCATACATTGGGACCTTTGAATTTCTTTTTTCATTTCCCCAATAGGAGGAATGTAGATTTTCTTTCTTTTTTTCTCTTTTCTTTCTTCTCTCCCTCCTTCTCACCCCCACTCTCTCTCCCTCCTTCTCTCCCTCCTTCTTTTTCTCTTCTTCCTCCCCTTCCTCCTCCTTCTCTTTACTATGGGTCTCACTATATAGCCCAGGCTGGCCTTGAACTCAAGATTGTCCTGCTTCTCCCTTCTGAGTGCTGGGATTACAGGCCTGCACCACCATGCCCAGCTCCAAGTTTTTATGTCTCTTTCATAATGGGCCTTATCAGCCTTTGTCATGTCCTCAAGCTTTCCTTTCTCTTTAGCAGACATAGTCTTCCACCTTTCTGAGCACTTCTTAAAACTTTCTGTGAAGGTGATGGCAGTATCTGGGTACTTCTTGTTGTGCTCCTCTTGGCAAATTTGCACAAGGAATGCACATGATGGCATCTTGCCCTTGTTTCGTCAGACCTCCTTTGCCTGTGTTCAGTTGTTTTTCCTCAGTGAGGAGGCCCAGAGCCGCCCAGTGCCGATTGGCCCCTTCCTTGCACTGTCTCTACAGAGTTCATTGTACTTCCATGGCTGTCATCCATAACCCCTTCTGAGTCCCAGCCACCCAGTCGTGGAGCTGAGACAGTGTGGGCTTTAGACAGGCCATGGGGGTCAGCCTGGAACTTTCCTGTAGTCTCAGCTCAGGAAACAGACCACAGCAACCATATTCTCTGCAGGGAGAGAGGCCAAGTGTCTCCCGTTCAGCTACTTTGCCATGGGGCTTTCCAGGCTGGTGTGGGCCACCCTGCCCTCTCAGCAGTACCAGCATCCAGGGCCACAGAGCCTGGTCACTCCCCTCCCCCCTGCAAGAATCTATCTGCAGAGGAAAACCAAGGGACAAAAGTGCTGCTCTGGCAGAAGTACCCTCGCAGGGGCAGGGGAGGAGGCCTCACTGGGAAATGAGGCCTCCTTTGCCCAGGGTTGACTAGTCACTCCCCACTCCAAATGACTTTAGCGCCTTGTTTAAGGGGTCATGGGACACCCGCTAGGCCCCACCCAGACCCCAGTTCCCCTTCCAGCCTCTTACTCGCCATGGCCCACAGTCTGCCTGAGGTTAACCTCATGCTTCTTCCTGGTCGCCTCTGATTCACTTTCCTGCCTCTGGCCGGATAGAGGTTTCGAGGTTTGGCTGGACTCTTCTGCTTATATACTCCAAGCCAGAGTTCCTGACCTGCCTGCTAACCAGCATCAGCCACAGCCCAGTGCCCCTTACCTCCAGCCAGAAATACTGAGCTACACAATACCAATATCGATATCTGAATCCTCGTCCCTGAAGGTGGCACCCGCTCTACCACCTTCTGTGGACAGACAAGCCCTGGCAGTGTCCTGATTCCTCAGTGCATGCCCAGGGGTTAGCTATTTGGCCTGGACACTGTAGAACCAGCTGGTAGGGGCAGCATCGGAGCACACTTTATTTAGGGGTAGTCCTTTGGAACAGACTCCAAAGGTGCTTTGGGGTTTGTCACTTCATTTGAACCTCAGTTCAAGTATACCTTGTTTATGCTCTTAAAATAGTTCTGTACATGAGGAGAAACTGAGGTCCAGAGAAGTTAAACGCTTATCCAAGATTGCATAGGTAGGCAATAAGACACCTAAGTCAAGAACCTTTGTTCTCTTGTTTGGAATCCAAAGTGAGTAGTGCTGTATAGGTCTTGATGCTTCCTAAGGAGGCCCTGCTGCAGGTAAAACTCAGGAAAAGGCCTGCCAAGAGTCTCTGGATTTTCTGGAGCTTCTGGAAAGGCAGGTAAGGGACAGAGTTTTTTGGTTTTTGTTTTGTTTTTGTTTTGTTTTGTTTTGTTTTGTTTCTCCCTCCAATCTTTGTTTAAAGGCTTTGAAATATAAATTCCACCTGCCATAGTTTTGGGATCAAGTAGGGTTCTAACCTAGCCCATTTCCATCAGAAGCCAGTAAAACTTCTCTGCTGAAAATACCTCCTCTGGTTGGGCAGTGAGCTGTAGTTGTTAGATACTAATTCCATTGGCTAATACCAGTAAGGCCCCCTAGAAAAGGCCATCAATTAAATCTGGTCAGAATTTGCATTTTTTGTTCTTGTTAGGTATGGTTGAGTTGAGTCCAACCCATAGTGGCTTTATGTACAACAGACTAAACACTCCTTGACACTGTGCTATGCCTGGAACTATTGTTTTTCTGCTATTCATAGGATTTTCAATGGCTGATTGTTTCAGGAGTGGGCTGCTAGGTCCTTCTACAAGCCTACAGCACCCAGTATTCCTAAGGTGGTCTCCTATCCAAGGAATAACAAGGCCCAACCCTGCTTAGCTTCTGAGATCTGATGCCAGGGTGGTATGGCTGTAGGCAGAATTGGCATTGTTGCTGTTAGATGCCGTGGAGTCAGTGTCCAACTTATAGCCACCCTATGTACAACAGATGAAACACTATTGTCAGTGCTTCTCTGCTCTTCATAGGGTTTTCAATGGCAGGATTGTGTTTTGGGTAGTGGGCTGCCAGGTCCTTCTCCCAAGCATAGCACCTGGTGTTCCCAGGTGATCTCCCATTCAAGTACTAACCATGCCCACCCTGCTTAACTTCTGAGATCTGACAGGATCAGACACCACAGGGTACAGCTGCAGGCAGAATTAGTATTACCCTGCCTTTATTCGTATGTTCAGTATTAATCTTTTGAGCACCTACTGTGTGCCAGATACTTCCAGGCACTGGGATATGAGGAAGGACATAGCATAGTTCCTGCCATAGTCTACCACCTGATGGGACAAACAGACAAAGAAACATGCACTAAGTCTGTAGGACCACAATGGCGGAAGGAGACAAGCCTGAGTGGACCTCAGGGAGCTGGGTCAGGGTGGGGAGCCTTCTCAAAAGAGACTTTGTTTGTTTGTTTGTTTGTTTCAGTACTCTATCACTGAGCTGCAACCCCGGCCTGTTTTTTACTTTTTATCTTGAGACAAGGTCTCACTAAGTTATCCATGCTGCCTCTGGCCTTGAACTTGCGATGGTCCTGCCTCCACCTCCTGAGTCACTGGATTTACAGGTGTGCACGACTATGCCCAGTGCAAAGAGACTTTTTGAGTTGAGTCGTGAAGGAGAAAATGTGAGTTCATTCAAAACTCTTTCTTAGGAGCTTTAGATAGAGAGGGAAGAGCTAGCTTAAGGAAAATGATTAGGGATGGGACAGGGTCTCACACAGAAAGGGTCACAGACACATGAGCACTGAGTTCCTGGCTGTGTTTGATTAATGCTGGTCTTGGCCCTATAACCTAGATTCCCTGAGTCTAGGGATCCAGCCTTTTGGATAGAGCTGCCCAGTAGAGTTTCTGTGGTGATGCAAATGTCTTATTTCTGTGCTGTCCAACATGGCAGACACATGGGGTTAATAAGTTCTTGAAATGTGATTAGGACAGTTGAGGTGCTGATTGCTTACCTCGATTCCATTTTAATGAATTTAAGTTTAAATAGCCAGCATTTCTGACACTGTTGTTGTGGATACTCCTCACCTTATATCATGTCTGAATCTCCTGAGGAGTCTTTTTAAAATTCTGGTGCCTGGTACCTGAGCCTCACCCCTGAGATCTTAATTTTGCTGACCTACAGTAGGATTTGCCTGTAGCCGTAGCCCTGTGGCATCTGATCCCGTCATATCACGGAAGCTAAGCGGGGTCGGCCCTGGTTATTACTTGGATGGAACACTGCCTGGGATACTGTAGGCTTGGGAGAAGGACCTGGCAACCCCCTCCCAAAAATCAATCTGCCATGGAAAATCCTATGAATAGCAGAGAAGCACTGACAATAGCGTTTCATCTGTTGTACACAGGGTCGCTATGAGTCGAATACCCACTCGATGGCACCTAACAACAATAACGACAACAACAGTAGGATTTGGGTAGCAGTATGTTGGAAACAATCCAGATGATTCTCTGGTAAACCAGGTTTGACAACCCTTGATCTAAAACTTTGTCCACCTCATTCTCAGGGATGGGAAGGTCCCTCCTGTGCCAGCTTTGCCTGAAGTGTGTGTTGGGGACATGCTGGGCTTTTAATTGCTCTGACTCTCCTCTCCCAATGGAAGGCCACATTCTTGGTCTCTACTCCACTTTAGGGAGGAAGTTGTTGTTGTTGTTAGGTGCCCTGGAGTCAAGTCTGACTCACAGCAACCCTGTGTACAGCAGATCAAAACACTTCCTGGTTCTGTGCCAGACACACAATCTTATTTATGTTCAATTTAAGCCCATTGTTGCAGACACTGTGTCAATCCATCTGGTGGAGGGTTTTCCTTTTTTTCACTGACCTCCCACTCTCCCAAACATGATGTCTTTCTCCATGGAGGAAGATCAGGCCCTAAATCCTTTCACACAGATGGCAGACTCCCTCCCCTGCTGGCTTTCCCAGTCTACAGAAATCACTTATTCACCTTAGTGCCCTTCTAGACCTGACCAGCTCCCTCTCCCCTGCACTGCAGGGATCAGGGTCCTCCTTGAAGGTCCCTGGGTTCCTTGGCCAGAGCCCAACCAGCCATTTTCTCAGGCTGGGCTGGGCCACGCTGGAGCAGAAGCCAGTGGCCTGGCCTGAGGTTTGGCTCTTTCTTCCCTCTTCCTATTAAATAGATATGCAGATGAACGTGTTTGGGACAGCAATAGTATAGGAGGTTGAGTAACAAGTTTGAAACTTGGAAAGATCCTTCTTCCACATGTACCTTGGAAAAAGCTCTCTGAGCTGTGGCTACCCAGCAACGGATGCCTGCCTACCTCTACTGTTGCCACCCACACCCTAAAAACAACTTTCCCCATGACACACACATGGCAGCTTGTGCACGTCTTTTATTATTAAATATATAAGCAGCTTCCTATTTTTTAAATAGATATTTAAATGACCTTATATAAAATAATTCACCACTTCCAAGTATAAAAACACAATCTCACAGTTCGTGAGCCAATGTTCCCTCTGGGCTTTCTCAGAGGAAAGAAGGGGTTCCTGTGCGTGTGTGGAGGGGCACCTAGAGGTGACTCTGGAGCTCCTCCTGCTCTGATGTCACCAAGTGACCACAAAGAGCTTCTGCAATGGGTTGGATTTGCCTTCGAGTTTTAAAATACTGTATGTTTAAGGTGAGGGGGTTAGGAGAGGAATGCATATTTTTTCCTGTTTTTCCTTCCATTTTTAAATACGTATTTTCTAGCATGGAAGATAGAGTCTATGACTAGAAGGATGAGCCCCACAAGAAAGTTCTTTGTTGGCTTTCCCTCAGTTGTTGGCATCAAGACAGGTGCCTTGCAGCCTGAAGACCCTCACTCTCTCTTGCAGGAAGGGAAGGCCACGGGCCCAGTAGCCAGGGAAGACAGGATCACTCAGTGGAGGGCCCAGGGCAGCAGGAAAGGAGGGACACAGCAGCATAGAGGGATGGAGGGACAACATCCCTGTCATCCATTGCCCAGGTCTCAGAGCCACAGCCAAGGGCTGGCCCAGGAAGCAGAGGCCCTCAGAGCAGAGTTGGAAACAGATGCCGATCTCCTGGTCCCTCTCCAGCTCTGGCTTACCCAGCCAGAGATGGGGTTGGGGGGTGAGAGAGAGGGATGGTGTCACTGACTACTCAGGACTGGTTGGCTTGGGAGAAAGAAGTGCCAGAAGGGGACAGGAGCCAGGAGCCATGCAGGTGGGGCTGGAGTACAGCACAGCTCCAGGGCTCCTGACAGGCACAACCTGCTCAGGCCCAGGTGCCTCCTGGCAGCAGAGGAAGGAGACTGGGCTGAGGGGTCAGGGTGCAGACACCTCCTCCACCCTCAGGGGTACCCCAATATTTCTAAGACCCATTTTCAGTCAGAACTCTCCCTGTAGCCTCCCCGGGCCCTGCCTCCTGTCCCTTCCTCCCTCCCACTGGTCACTTCCCTCTTGGGAATGTCAAAGTGCAAGATGCAGAACCTGGGCGAACACTATAGCCTCAAGTCCATCTCTGGCTGGTGGCCCAGCTGTCCTCCCACAGCTCCACCCTGGGGAGCCAAAGGCTGGGGCAGGGGAAGGTCAGGGCTTAGGGGCTCCCTCAGTCAACAGGTGAGGCCAGCTCAGTGCAGGAAGCTGGGGAGAGGCTGGAGGGGTGGGAGTACAATGGGACAGATGCTCGCTTACAGGGATGGACAGGACAGGCTGTTCAGCAGGCAGGTTCAGTATTCACAGTGCAATGGCTTCCTTCATGAGGGGAGCCTCTGCAGGGCCTCCTGGAGAAACGCTCGCAGCAGCTGGAGGGCAGGAGGCACAGAGGACAGAGCCTGGTCTTCCTCTTGGTATCATGAGCCTGGTAAGGCAGGTCCTGAGAGCAGAGCTGGCCTCCTCTTGCTGCTGGGTGACCAGCAGGGGGCACTCTGGCAAGTAGAGGGTTGCAGACCCCCTCCTTCAAGCTGTCAGCACAAACAGCCAGAGGCCTCCTCTTCCTGTCTTTAGGGCTGTGAGCCTTTACAGGAAATCAGGCCGAAGCTATTCCGCCCTGCGAATCCTGGCTTTTCTCTCTGGAGACAGGTTCCTGCCTGTCGATGTTGCGATTCCTTGGCACCAGCTGGATCTTCTGGGCACAGGGCTCTTCCACTCCTCAGCACCCACCCTGATCTCCCACATGACACAGGCAGGTGGGTTCCTGGCCCAGGTGCTGGCATGCAGGGGAGTAAAAGAAGGGTGCAGCCCCTGTGGGAGAGGGTCCTGAGCTGGGCTCGCCAGCCTTCCTCAAGCGCATGGAGCCTCCAGGGCCCACAATAAATAGTGGCAGTGTAGGGGCATCCTCTAGCCCTCTGTCAGACAGTCGAGGGTCTAAGAGCCAAGGCAGAGGGACCCCAGCATGGCTTCTCTGGTCCACTCCTGGCAGGTAGGAATTCTGGTGGTGGGCAGGCCACTCCTAGGAGGATGTCTGGGGAAGGTGGCAGCGGACGCCCTATAAGGTCTCCTCCCATGGAGAGAGAGTTCTGTGCACCCAGCTGTAGGGGAGAGAAAGGAAGGCTGATCAGTGAGTGGGAATGTGGGGAGGGTCGCTGAGGACGTGGCTGGGGGAGGTGTGGCATTCCTGTGGGCTGCTGGTGGGCCTCAGGCAGGATTTCCTCCCAGCCTGTCCCTTCCCTCACCCTCCCAGCCACCCTAGACACCACAGAGGGACAAAGCGGCTTTGCCTGGCCGCAGCCCAAGCCTCTGCCCAGACTGGCCTCACCTCCTACCTCCTCCTGGGGAACTGAGGAACCAGAGACCACAAGGGGAGGTAATGGGCCTGGAGGAGGTCTGAACCAGGAGGCAGGAAGGGTCATTGCTCAAGTAGACGGGCCTGATGGGGAGGGGGAGAAAGGGCTCTTGAGTGTCCTTAGACCCCTCCTCAGGCAAGACTGATAAATTAAGGGTGATTTCTGTTAACTCCAGCAAAGAAGAATTTTTCCTTTCAACATCCCCACTTTACATCAAAGGGTCCTCACAGATCCTATTCAAGAAAAGGAAACCAAAGACGAAGGGCTCGGGAGGAAGATGCAAAGGTTAGAGGCAGTGCCAGGAGAAGGAACCTCCCACCCTGCCATTAGGCATGCTACCCCCTGAGCAACACAGCCTCCTCCTGGATGGGCCAAGGGACTTGCTTCTCATATCATCCATTGGAGCCAGGGCCTGCCCTCTCCCTACCCCACCCCCATCCTGTCTCCTTGCCCAGCATCCTCAGAACACTTTGTTCCCAGAGCAGAAATCCCCTGGACTCCATCCAACAGTTTGACTTTGGACCCTGTGTGGTGCCTCCCCCCTAGTGTCCATGGTCCTACTGGCCAAGCCTGGGATGAGTTAGAAGGGAAGATGGGACCCATAGCCTCTGGCTCCCAGCCTATTCCCATGCTCCAGAGGGGAAATGGGGGGGCACTCTAAACTGGACATAAGCCATGCTGGTACAACCAGGCCACCGGCTCTGCCAGGGCCCAGAGGGGAAGAAGGACCCAGAGGGCATGCTCCAGCACACTGTCTCATATCTCAGTCCTTCGGGCTAAGATGCTGGTCCCTGAGTTTTCTGTGGCTCTGTGTCCCTCACTCAGTGACTCTGCCTCTATGCTTCCCTCTCTCATCTCCTCACCAGAGCAGCAGCCAGTTTGGATACAGGCCCTCAACTTCCTAGAGGCTCCTGGGGCCTGGCATGGGAACCACCTTAGGATGGGAACCCCTTAGCCAAGTGGTTCCCTCTCCAAGTGAAATCTTGAGGAGAGGAAGAAGGAAAGCTTAGACAAGTCTGAGAGCAGGGAGGCAGGGAAAGGAGAATGGGGCACAAGCGCTCAGGCAGAGGGCCAGGACCATAGAGGTGTTGGGAAGGAAATGGTGGCCCATGACAAGGTGGTGCATCCCTGAACCACAAAGTCCCCTGGGTCCCCCACCCTCTGATTACCAGCTGGCCCACTCACCCATTTCAGCCCACCCTACTGCCAAGAGGCACCACAGGATTGTAGGTATGCTGTTACTGCTTCCTCTTTTCCAAATGAGGTCCCCTATCTCTGTCACTCTACACATGGGACAGCTTGCTTACATGTGGCAAGGGGTATGACTGGAAACTTGAGTGGGTCATCCAGTCCAGCCAGTCTGCCAGCCAGCCAGCCTGTCTGCCAGTCAGCAAATCAGTTAGGCACTCTTCCAGTTAGTTAGCTAGCCAATCAGCTCATCAATCACCAACTTGCCAGTGAGGCATTTACCTGCTAGTCAGTTGGTTAGCCAATCTCCCAACTAGCTAGCTATTCAGTCAGAGTAGATTAGTTAGCTGGCTAACTGGTCAGCCAGAAGGCTGGTCAGTTAGAAACAGCTGGCCAGGGTTAGGCAGTGAGGCAGCCCTGAAGCCAGCAAGTCAATATTTATTAAATTTTTGGCAAGTATGGAGGGGCCCTCTCTGAACTAGAACCCAGAATGGAAAAAGAAACGTAAAAAACATGCAAGACAGTTCCTTCCCTCAAGGGGCTTACAATCTTTTTAGTGGTGTAGAATGTATACATACACATAAAATAAGATTTAAAAATAATAAAAAAACAACATCCAAATATGTGCAAATTGATATAGATATAGTATTAACCAGTACAAAAGAGCATAAGGAGTATGAATTAAAGGAGCAACCAGAGAGTGGTGGAAATAGTTGGGAAGGCTTCCTGATAGGCTGATTGTGGGCTGGACTTGGAGAAGATTTTGGTTACATCTTTATCAACAATGTGGGCAAGGGCAACAGAAGGCATTTATTAATGTGCAGGGGACACAAGTGGGAGGGCAAGGAAGTGACAGAATGAGGAGTTAGAACACTTTCCGTAGGCTCGGAGCATGGGCAGATACCAAGTGGTTTTAACAAGAGTGAGTATAAATTCCTGCATTTTGGTTAAAAAAGTTGTCCATATATGAGATAGTGAAGGACTGCCAGACAGGGGCTCATGGGAAATAGAACTAGGGTTTTAATAGACCACAAGCTCAACATATGACAACAGTGTGATGTGGTTGCTAAAACTAATGCGATCTTAATCTGCATAAGTAGAAGAGTACTGTCCAGGTCAAGGAAGGCAACAGTCCCACTGTACTCTGAGCTGGTCAGACAACATCTGGAGTACTGTGTCCAGGGCTGGGCGCCACATTTTCAGAGGGACATTGACAAACGAGTGTGTCCAGGATGGTGAGGGGTCTGAAAACCATATCATATAAGGAATGTTTGAGGGACTTGGCCACACTTAGCATAGAGAATTCTTAAAGGGGACATGGATGGCTGACTTTAAATATCTGATGAGAAGAATGGGGAGGGCCAGTGAGAAGGGGATGGGAAGGCGGCTTTGCTCAGCCTGAGAAAGGCCTTTCTCCCACTGCTATGTGAAGATGGCATGGATGGTGCCAGGCCTGGAACTGGCTGACTCCTTGTTGTGGATGCAGAGAGAGGTGGGACTCTGGGCCAAAAGACCTCTGAGAGCCCTCCCCAAACTAAGATTCTGTAGCACCATGGTGCTAAAACAGGGAAGTAGCAATGACTCTGGCAGGGGTGGAGGCCAAATGGAGAGCAGTCTGGCAAGAGGTGCATGCTGAGGGCAGGTGCTGGAGAGGCTTGGAAGCCAAGCTGAGAATGTGGGTGTGAAGTGATTGGCCATGCAAAGCTATAGAAAATTCCCCAGGATGGGCAAGACCTTATAAAAGTCATGTTGGAAGAAGAGGATTTGGTTGCTTTGGGATCCAAGGTGGCAGCAGACCAGAAACCCAATGCAGAGGTGGCAGTACCTAGCCTCGGGTTGGGGCAGGGAATGCAGGGACAAGGGAGATCTGAGGCCTGGAGGGAAAGGCTTGGCTGGATCTGATGACAAATTGATGGAAAAGGGAGCAGGAAAGGAGAGGGAGTCAGTGTGTGAGCTTCAAGGGAGTTTGCGGTATTGGCAACAGGGGAGGATGATTAGAGAAGGGTATAGTTCTTAAGGGGTAGAGAGATCAAAATCAGAATCTTACCTTAGATTTCTCTCTACACTGGCAGTTCCACCTGTCTGTCCTCACCCTGGGTCAGGGAGCTGCAGGCAGAGTATAGAGTGGACGTAAGACTTCTGCAGGAGCACGGCAGTGAGAGGACGCCCTAGGTTTACCTCCAACCCCAACATGTGCTCTAGCCCTCCCAGGTTTAGAAGACCCAGAACCGCCCAACTCAAGGAAGAAATCGGGACAAAGGCTGGATATCTAGAAAAGCAGAAAGACCCTTATTCCTTTGCATCCCCAGCTGGTCTGCAGCTCTACTTTCTTAGAGCAAGTGGGAGAATTCCCCCCAGTCTAGGAGGAAAGTATATCACCAGACAGGCTCCCAACGCCTCCCAGAGGCCAACCCCAACTGCTGACCTGCCCTCTGGCTGCATAGGAGAATCCAATGTCCGAGGCCGTCCATGGCTCTGAGGAGAGGAAAGAGCAGACTTACTGAGAGACTAGGGAAGAGTGAGGAGACATGGTCCCCACGCCCAGCCAGGGCTGCCCCAGGCATTAATGAGAGAGTTGCAAAAGTCCCTCTAGCTACCCAAAGGTGGGGCTTATCTAGAGGGCCAGGAGGTTCCTGAAGCTTCTCTGCTGATGATGCCCCTTCTTCTCCCTCCATGCGGGTCACCTCCTACAGTCCTCATGACTTAGGTCTGCATAGCCCTACATGTGGCCACTCTACTTCTTTCCCCTTGCTGCCTGGTTGTCATACTGCTGTCAGCCCAAGAATCTTCCCTCCCATTCCCTTCTGCTCTGGTCCCTTCTGGTTGACTCGTGGCTGGCACCTTGCTGATTCGTGAAGCAAAGCTCCCATTATCTGGGCTCAGTCAGTCTCCACCTCCCAGCATCTGCAGAACCTGGGTGTGGTCCTCCAACCTGCACCCTCACCCAGCCCCTGGACCCCACCCTCCACCTCCTCCTGGAGATCTCCTTACCCTCCGCCTCCGCCTGTAGAACAGCAGGCCACCGACGGCCAGCAAGACCAGGATGATGCTGGGCACCAGCAGGCGGAAGACAAACCCAGGGAGCTGGGGGTCAGAGGGTCCTGCATGCTGCCTCCCATGGCCTGTGTCAGTCAAAGGAATGGAGTTAAAATGGGCCAGGTGTCTGGCTGCCCCCTCATTTGCATGTCTTCCTTCCAGCTCTGGGGTGCTCCTCCGATCCCTGGTGCTCCTCTTGCCCTCCAGGGCCCCCAAGGGCAGCACAATTCCCCAGGTGTGGCTTCTGGGAAGCTGTGGCTGAGCAGAGAGGGTGGTGGGGTGGCTGAGGCCACGGGAGCGCAGTGATGAGGTCTGGGGAGAGCCTGACGTCTGGTGGTCACTGGGCAAGGTAGATGAATGGTCTGTCTTCTCAGAAGTGTGCTTCTGGGCCTTGCCAGTGCGTCTTGTGGGGTCCACCCTGGGAAAGGGGGTGCCAGTTACATCCACTGGCTTTTGGTTCTTTGTTGATGTAGGGAATAGAAAAGGTGCTGAGAGGAGGTCCTTGGGTCCAGAGGTCTCTGCCTGGATGCTGCCCCCTCCTGGCCTGGAGGGGGAAAGCTCTGTCTCTTGGGGCATAGGACCCTCACTAGCCTCTCCAGAAGCCTCTTCTAGGGCCCAGTTAGTGCTCAGCACAGAGTCAAGAACATCCTCCACTGCAGGGTTGGGGTCCCCCACTGAAGGGCCAGGCTGTAGTAAACCCTCAGTGGGGCTGTCCTGGAGGCCCGGGGTCTCTGGTGACTCCAGGCTCTGGCAGGTGCTCCTTGGTGGTCGCTGCTTGGCACTGTCCAGGTCCACTGCACGAAGGGGCTCCTCACTGGGCAAGAGGGAACTGCCCTCTGTCCCCTCAGAATCAGCCCAGGCCAAGTCAGCCGTAGGGGCCATGGAGGGGGCGAGAGGCTGGTGAGGGGAGACAGAGGCCAGGTCACTGCTAGGGGTGGCTTTAGGGAACAGGCAGTTGCAATCAGGCTTGGTCACCACATCTGAAAGAACCACAGAGAAGGGGAGAGAGAAAGATAGGGAGGAGATAGAGTCACCAGCCTCCAGCACAGCTCCCCCAGAGAGGTCAAGAGGGGAACAGGGCTCTGGGAGTCCCTCCTCTCCTAGCTCAGCCCCGGGGGTGAGGAGAGGACAGGACTGGAGCAAATACTCACGAACAGGGCTCAGGCAGGAAACGTGCAAGGTGAAATTGGCAGAAAGCAAAGAGTGGGGCAAAGAGGTGCAGACTGGGCATCGAGGTGAGAAAGACGGGAAGACAGCCTGTCCCAGGCTTCCACATGGCCAGAGGCCAAGCCAGGGTGAGCAGCAGCCAGGCCAGGAGACTGAGAAACAACCTTTGAGACTAACACAAAACACTCGGAAGCTGCCAAGACACTGGGCTCATGCACAGCCAGGAGTGTCCCAGGCACAGCCACAGGCAACAATAGTCTGGGGCTGGATTGTGGCCAAAGCTTGAGGCCTTGGGATTGAAGCAATGACAATAGCCTTGGCCGTTGGCAGGTTTCATGGCCTCAGCCCCTGCCTTGGGAGCAAGGTTGTATGTAGGAGGAGACACACACGGCACAGGTGGCAAAGACAAGGACACACGTTGTGTACAGGTATGCAGGAGCCAACAATGGAAGAGTTTGGATGATGTTCAGACTTCAAATCCAGTCTGGTGCCTTGAGGGGACACCCAAGGCATCCTGGGGACTTCTGGAGCCAGGGTATCCTGGTGTTTCGCAGCAGGGCTCCTGGAGCAAGGGCCTGACTCCCCGACGGAGCATCTGCTCTCTCCAAGGAAGGCCGATTCATTCAGCCAGTCTACAGAGCCGAGGTGAAGAAAGCCACCACACCTACATGGCTTTCTTTTCTACTCTCCAATAGCACAGCCACAAGAGTGGGCCTTCTTTGATGCCTTCACATGCAGACATTCACAGGTGCGCATGCACACACATGTCACAAAAGACATGTGCCTATGACCCTGAGGTGAGTGAAGCCACATATGTACACAAAACAAGCACATCTACACATTTAGAAACATGTGTAGCAACCAGGCCACCTCCCAGGGTTCCTTCTAGCCCCATATCTCACCTTCTACCCACCCTCCCACTCTCTGGCAACCCTCCGTGCTTACCTTGGCTGGAGCACTTAGCGAAGCTGTTGTTGCAGCTCTTATTGAAAACATTCCGGTCCTTTTCAAGGAGATTCTTTGTTTCATTAAAGACATTCTTAATCTTCTCCAGCAACTGGAGAGGAGTCTCATAGAAAGTTCGGATACAGGCCTGGAAGGAGAGCAGGGCCCCCGTTGGTGAGCATGACCATTGGCCTCTCGTCGCTATGTCCTTTGTCAAATTCCCTTGGGCTTCCTCACATCAGTCTTCTTGTCCTCTTTTGTTTCCTCCCTCCCCTCTCCTCTGGGTTGCAGCAGAATTAGTCCTGAGGTTGTGAGATATGTCATTTACTCACAGATCCATCCAACACATATTTAAATGGCAGGCATATGGTAATTATCGGGACATTGTGCAATGAACAAAAGAGAGGTGGTTCTTGGCCAAGCCAAATACTGACTCTAACAGGGGCACTGGCATTAAGCACATTGTTACAAGTGCAACGAGTCCTGTGAGGAAGTTCTAAGCAATCTGAAGTTGTATAACAAAAGGGAATTACATGAGAGTTCAAGGAAAACTTCCCCAAAGAACCAACGGAAAGATGAGCAAGAGTCAATCAGAAAAGTAGGCAGGGTTGGAAAGCACAGACTGTGCAAAAGTCCAGAGGCAGGAAAAAGCATGAAATGCCAAAACATAGAAGGCTGGAGTGGCTCTAGTATTGCCATCTAGGAGGAAATGGCAAGAGATGCAACTGAAGAGAACTCAACTAGGGCAAGTGTCCTGTGGACCACTCCAGGAACATTTAACTTTATCTACAGAGCAAGGGGTAGACTAGAAAGTAGTTGGTGGGGGGGGGGGGGGCATAGGCACAGCAGGACTTGAATTTCAGAATATTTGCCTTGCTGTGATGTGAAAAAGGAATGGGGCAACCCCGGAGGATGAGAATCCTCTGCTGGCATTGGTGTGTCCTGGGGAAGGGCTTAGGATGCCTCAAGCCTGTTGGCCGAACTGCTCTCTTTTTGCCCCATGGGCCCAGGCCCCCACACTCACTAGAGCTCTGAGCAGCTTTACCCTCCACTTCCCTAGCTGCTCCTTCAGGCCCCTTACCAGTCTCCTGACTTCTAAATGCTGCAGTTCATCAGGGCTCTATCCTGGGCCCACTTCTCTTTTCACACTAGGCCGGGCCATCCATGACCACAGCATTATCTACAGCCTACTTGCTGATGACTCTTAAATGCCAAGTTTTCCCTTAAACCTTTTGAGCTGTGCAGGAAAGAACTATGGGCTCCCCTATTGTTGTTGTTGTTGTTAGGTGCCATTGAGTCTGGTCTGACTCATAGAATACTAAGTACAAGTGAATGAAACACTCCTCAGCACTGTGCCATGTCTGGCACTATGTCAGTGCTTCTTTGCTATTCATAGGGTTTTCGATGGCTGATTGTTAAAGGAGTGGGCTGCCAGACCCTTCTCCCATTTTTACAGTGCTAGGGATCAAACCCAGGGCCTCAGAGCATGCAAAGCAAGCACTCTACCAACTGAGCTAAGACTCAGCCCCAGGTTACTGCAAAGTCCTTGAAGACAGCACTATCTCCACTGGCCTATACACAGCAGGCTCACAATAAACATTTACCAGACAAGTGTGAATGAGGAGATCTCCACCACTCCCCACCTAGGTGACAGCAGTTAAATGAACTGTCTGGGTTGTGCTCATCTCCTCATCTGTGAAGTCAGAATGTTATCCTCGCATCTCTCCAGTGCTAAGGTGAGCTGGCTGGCTCTGTCTTCCTCACACCTCACCTCACACTTTGTAAAGAAAACAAGAATCCCCAGCCGGAAGCCCTGATGCCCAAGCTTTCTCAGCAGAGAATGTGCCTGCCCTACTCAGGAGTATACAGCCCCTCCCCACAGTGGCCTCTTGCTGAGAGTTGTCTCTGCCCTCCTGGGCGACGCTTACTGGCTCTTCTATGGGTGAATTCGGACCTATCCAAGTGAGTCCCTTGACTCTCTGTCTTAATCATGGGTGGAGCAGCTTCTCAAAATGCAAATTCCAGGGCCTGCCCTTGGCCCCAGGGAAGTAGACTCAGCTCCCCAAGTGGTTCTCAGGAACCTTAATGCTGGAAAAGCACAGACTCAATATCTCTCATTAAAGAACTGCTCTTTCCTCAACCACACACTCTCTCCAGCTACATCTGTTTTTCTGCCTCTTTCTGGAGCTTCATCCATAGTGTGGCCTCCACTTCCTCTCTGTCCGATCTCCCTGATCTCCCTCCAACAACAACCTCCACATGCCAAATTCAAGGGACTAACAGACACTTCTCAGCTCTTGTCTTGCTTGACTTCTCAACCAGCTTGATAAAACCAATGACTCCTTCCATCTTGAAATCCCAAAACAAGGGCCTCTTCCAGGTCTCCTCCCACCTCTCAGGCTGCTTTTTACCCAAAGGAGGAAATGCTAGGGTTCCTGGGCCCATTTCTCTTCTCCCAGTGGGTCCACTGCAGTCTCATGGCTTCACAGACAACCTCCATGCCACACCTCAGGTCTGGTTATCACTAGGTCACACACGAGACTCGTGCTCTGGTTGCCTGCTTAGCATCTCTAGTCTCATGTGGCCCAAATTACTGGGCCCTTCCTCTAAATATGTTCTGCCCACTGTCACCCTCATTTTGGCACCATTGAAATATCCAGATGCTCAAGATAAAACCATCCTAACTCTTCTCTTCCCTCAGCCCTTCCTATCCCCTGCATGTACCAATTTCCATCTATATCCGAGCCCAGGGGAACTAGACCCCTTCACCTCCACCTTTTCTGCACCACCACATCAGAGCTGTCATTAACACTGTCCTGGACTTGTGCCTCCTGCTGGTCTCCTGGCCTTCCTTCCTGTTCTGGATAGTCAACGCTCCACACAACAAACAGAACAGTCTTCCAATGGGGAAATTGAGTCACTTGTTGGTTCACCACATCTTCCCTCACATTTATGACAAAACCCACATCTTTGCCACCTCAATAGTCTAGGGCCTTCCTCCTCTCCTCCCTCCCTTTCCCTTCCCATGTCTTGGCCCCAGAATGTACACCTTCCTGTTCACCTTATGATTTGTGCATAGTATTCTCTGTTCTGGGGCTAGGATTTAGCTCAGTTGGTAGAGCGCTGTGCTGCAATCTCTGAAATCCTGAGTTCAATTCCCAGCACCGCAAAAATGGGAGAAGGGCCTGGCAATCCACTCCCAAGGCAATCCTGAAACCATCAGCCATTGAAAACCCTATGAGGGTTGCTATGAGTTGGATACCGACTTGACGGCACCTAACAACAATTCTCTGTTCTGGATGTTCTTCCAGCTTATTGCTTTCTAACTCTTGCTCATGTTTGGACCTTCAGTGAATACTGTCTGGCTCAGGAGTTTTCTTTGTCTCTTCTTCTGCACCCCTATCTAAGTCAGCGTTCCCTGTTGCTCTCTCAGAGCATCAGGTTATCATTCCTGGTTCACTCACCCTCCTTAGGTCTCCCTGCCCTGGTTTACTCTTCTGCAGTGTGGTTATGACCATCATGCAGCCACACAGTTTACTTGCTTCTTTTGTTAACTGTCCAACCACATCTAGCATCCCCTAAAGTAATCTCCCTGATTGTGGGGATTTTCGCTTATTTTGATCACAGCTATTTCCTGGTGTCTAGAATAGCACTTGGTAAGTGATGGGCACACAATAACTGTTGAATGAATGAACATTCCTTCTGGTTTGTAACTATACTCACTTGGGTCATTGTTTAACAGCTGCTTCACTTGACCATAAGGTCTGTGAGAGTGGGGACCAGGCATTTCTTGCCACGAGGACATCATCAAGGCCCAGCAGTGTGCCTCCTGCCTAGCACGGCTTGGCAAGGGTTTGGAGTGAATAAACAAACGGGAGAATTGCATGAGCAATGGTGTAAGGCGGGGTGAGTGAATGTGCTCTGCGTGTGTGGGCAGGGTGGCACCTCCACAGCCATCCTCTGCCCTTACCCTGTGCTCCAGCCTCAGGATCCTCCTACCTTATTGTGCTCTTCGTAATCCTTGGTGAAGCAGCTCTTCAACCTCTGAGAGAGCTCTTGGAGCTGCACGATGGCATTGGCATTGGGGGTGTTGTCTTTGAAGCGCATGGTGTCCTCCATTATGTCTTGCATCAGGAGAAATGCCTTCTTTAGGTAGCACACAGGATCTTCCTGAAAATCAAGAACCAGGAGCTTCCAGCCTGGCTGATGCGACCTGGTAACCTAGGCTTTGTCCTAGATGCCTGCCATCCCAGGCATACGGAGAGCTGCAGCCTGCCTTCCCCCATCCCAAGGGAGGGCCATGCCACTCCAGTAATAATAGCATTGCCCCCAGTTTGTCTTTCATCTTCTCTCTCTGGAATCTACCCCTCCTGGGGATTAGGCTACAGTGAAGGAAACATGGATTCTGATTAGAGATGTTTTCAGGAGTATGAGGCTTTAATCAGGACAGATGTACATAGGAAGGGTTGGCTTCAGGGGTCCCCTCCCCCTCTCTATCTTCCTCGTGGCTTGCTTTCATAAAAGTCCTCTGTGTTATAGTCCTTATAAGTCCTTTAGGACACAGAGTGCCAAAGACTACCTCATGGCCCAAAGGACAACCTCAGATTCTGTCTTCCTAAAGAGATTGTGGTTGAGCTGATGCTGTGGCGCTCACCTGTGATTCCAAGGACAGGGGAGGCTGAGGCAGGAGGATGGTGAGTTTGAGGACAAAGGTAACCTTAGCAACTTATCTAGACCCTGTCTCAAAATAAATAATAGAAAAAGTTCTGGGAATACAGTTTGGTGGTAGAGTACTTGCCTAGCATGTGTGCAACCCAGGGTTCAACTTTGACTACTACCAAGGAAAAAGAAAAAAAGAAACGTGGCACTTGCCCTGAACATAGAAACTCTACTTTAGCTTTGTGTCCCTAGGAGCTGGTACAGTGGGTTTCTAGTAAATGTGTGTAATGGCCCGAGTGACAGAGTGAATGAAACACTGAGGTGATTCTTTGGATAAGGAGACAGTCTGCAGTTTTAACAGGGATGTGCATGGGTCTGGTATATGGGAGCTCAGAGACAGAAGCTCAGAGACCTTCTCAGTGGCCTGACTGTTCCTTTCAAAACACAAAGAGGGACAGGCATGGCATAGCGGTGGTACTACCTGGAAAAGCTTATGCAAAGGCTCAGGAGCAGGCCGGAGCAGGGAAGGAGGATGGGGACAGGACTGTGCTAGAGAGGTGGGCTACACAGCCTGCGCTTTCTCCTGGCCTGGTGGGCACCCTGACAGGTTTAGGGGAGGGAAGTAAAGGGAGTAGGTTATGGTTTCAGAAAGCTCCCCCTTGTGGTGAGATGAGGGGTGCCCCCGAAATCAGGGAAGCCAGTTATGAGGCTCCTAAAATGGTCCAAGATACTGATTGCAGGAGGTAGAAGGGCTGAATCCAGAGTTGCTGGGAGGCAGAACCCATTGCACTTGGTGGCTGTGTGGGCATTAGGTAGGAGGCTGGGTGGACTGCCTTCCTGGCTGCTGGTTGCGTGGTAGATGGAGGTGACAGGATCCTCCAAAGCACATGATCTGAAGAAGTATATCAGTTTGCCGTGAGCCCTGGGAGCAAGCCTCTACCACTTACTAGCTACCCTCCTTAACATCTGTGTGGATAACCAGCAATATTTGTGGACATCATTGTGGTGCTGTTAGGACTAACATGGAAAAGTTCTTGGTATTCAGCAAGCACTTGATATGCGCCAGGCCAGAGGAAGGGAACAGCCAGGGACTTGAGCCCTGGACCCTGTCCAGCCCTGAATGCCGGCACCATAGACTTGAGTGTCCAGTGACCCTCACACCCAGCTCTACAATTTCTGTGGCCTTCGTACTCCATAGGCCCCAACCATAGGGGAGACACACAGGCGGATGCGTGGGCTTTGCAAACAATCACCACTCACCAACTGTTCCTGGTCTACAAACTGAAAGGCAATCTGGCACGAGGTTGCCATTTGACTGTCAATCTATAAGAGAGAACAGACCAGTGGTTATAAGGTAGCTACAGGTCGACTGAACTGGACCTTAGCTTCTGAGTGGATCAGGGTTTGAGCTTCATCTACCACCACCCCCCACTCACCCTACCACACCTAGAAAGACAGAGTCAAGGTTAGGGGAAGGTCTGTGTCTTCCACATGCCCAGAAGAAGACTGTAGAAGAGGGAAAAGCCTCTTTCTTCTACCTCCCACCCCTCTATATCAGATACCAGTTTGTTATAAGGAACAACTATCTATAGGAAAATTTACGATATAATCTTCTCTAAGAGGTAGTGAGCACTCTGTCATGACAGTAATTCAAGCCAAGGCTGGCCAAGCTCCAGGGAGTCAGGGTCTGTAGGGGCTGAGGCTAGATGCTCTTACAGTCCCCATCGTCCACTGGCACAGGGTTCTGTGTTCTATGCCTCAGAGAATGCTGTGGTGCTTGGTCTGCTCTGGACTGCTGCAGCACTTGCATGCAGGAGCGGTGCAGGGATAAGAGAGGCAGGAGGTCCAGCCCCAAGTGCAGTGGTGCCCCACCCTCCCTGGCTGGCCAGAGGGATGGTAAATTCCCTTCTCAGAAGGACAGAAGCCATGACAACAACCCGATCCTGCGTGGCTGGACCATGTTTGGAGCTGTTGACAATTCTGCTGGCTGGATTAGAATGAGACAAGGGCTCCTTCGTGGCCCAGATGAGTAGGCCTCTCCAGCGTCAGGGACAAGAGCCAGGGAAGTAAAAGCGGAGGGCTGGAAGTTGGGCAGAAGCCTCCCCTCCAAATTTGGGTGGAGCCCTGGTGCCAGGCTGGCGGCATATCTGGGAGTCTAGGAGCTGGATGCAACATTTGGACCCCGTAGACGGACTGGGCCAACTTCCCAGAGGAGGCATTCCCTGAGAAGGACAGGCCTGAGGAGACTTTAGAACCCACAGTGGACAATCCTGGGCAATTATTAACTAGCCAGAAACCCACCTGTCTCACTGCCTGCAGAGGAGTCAGAGATGGATTCAGGGTTACAGAGACTCGAGGTCCTGATCTTGGGAAGGTCAGTGAAAGGAGCACCAGGGGCCCTGTGGCCTGGGAAGCCCTATTTCCTGAAACCTATCTTTTTGACTGTGCTCCCTGGCTTCTGCCTCAGTTTGCCCAGTGTGGAGAAGGCATGGCCACACACTCACCAGCTGCTGCAGGAACTGCAGATGTCCGTTCCCAACCATGTGATTACAGTGATGTATCACTTCCTCAGCAATACTCCGGCTCACCAGGAGACAGACTAGCAGCAGCCAGGGGCCCGGCCATGTCTGCAACAGAAAGGATGTCATTCTCTCCAATTCTCATGCTCCCAAGTTACCCCTGTGCCCTGCTAAGGACAGAAACACAAAGGTCTCATACCCACAAACCTTCAGGCTCTACCCTCTCCAAGATGCAACATTCCCCCAAATCCGATTTCTCAGGACGGCTGATTAGCCACGGTACGGCCTTGCTCTCCCTTGATAACAACCCAGATGTCATCTTCTCCAAGAAGCCTTCCCAGTTTAACCCAGGCCAGCCCAACTACAAAGAGAACTTCTAATGATAACACAGGTGACGTGCATATCAGTCTAGATTCTAGCAGCCTAAGAAACTCCTACAGGGCAGGATTTGCAGCCACTTGTTATTCTATCCCTGCAACATCAACACTGAGCCAATCACCTTGTGAACTACCCTCAAGTTCTTGTTCATGTGCGAGTTTCCAGACTTCAAGCCAGAGACATTTGCCCTGGGCCCAGCCCTTACACCCACCTGGTTCTACACAGGTTTGGCTCTGCCACTACAAAAGCCAGGGGACCAGGTTGGTTTCACTGGGAACTCATCCCAAACCAGAAACCTCCTGGAGCCCTACATACATATTTCAAAAGGAGCCCAACTGATTAATGAGAGGCAGTAATGCCAGCTCTGGGCCATCCCTGGCTGCCACCTGCCTCCCAGAATCCCATCAGGCCGTTCATCTAGCCAGCCACCTCTTATCATGGCCGGGAAGTCTTCTCCCTTTCAGAAACCACCTGGGCCAGTAGCTACTCAGCACTAGAGGGATGGAACTGGCTCCCGACACCCTGTCTTTGCCCTTCCTTTCCTCTCCCTCCCTTCCCCTCCTCAAGGTCCCCTCATCCCTTCCATAAGGGAAGGCTCCATAAGGCTCCATAAGGTGCCTGAGGGCTCCCTTCATCCAGTCAGTGGCAGAGGGGCCCTTGGGATTTCTTTCCCAGCTTGGGGTGGCCTCATAGGATGTCCTAAGCCTCCTGGCAGCTAATGCCCCCAGATTCAGGGAAATGCAAACATGATGGGGTGAGGGCTGGCACTTCCCTGGCTCTGGGCTTTGTCTCATCTAGATGATGAGACAAATGCTGCAAATAAATTGTTGTTAGGTGCCCTTGAGTTGGGTCCAACTCATAGCGACCCTATGTATAACAGAACAAAATACTCCTCAATTCTGTGCAAATAAGTAGCACATTGGAAAAACCCAGGGCTATGAAACAGTCCACACCAGTATTCTGATTTACATCTCAAAGCCCAAAGCCCTGCCAGTTCTTAGGGAGAGAGGCAGCTCTGGCTGGCTGCAGGGAGGAGGGACCTCAGGGAGGCCTTAAAAAATGGGAGAAGCTGGTGACAGGAAGTGGAGGCTTCGGGGAGGGGGCCATTCAGTGCAGGGCCTGTGAGGGTCCTGACCTGACCTGAGAGTATGGGTGTGGGGATGCCAGCTGGGGGTGGGGGGGGGTGGGGGGTATACTTCGAGCTCTGCTGGGCAATTGGGAGGCAGCCCTGGGTAGGAACAGCTGCCCAGGCCCTCTAGAACCCCAGGCACAGGACCTATTAGAGGAAACTGCTCTGCAGGTGATCGCCCCAGGCCAGCTGCCACTGATGCTTTGAGCCCCTGGTGTGGGTGGTATGGAGGAAAGAACCCTGGGGACAGGGATGCTCCCAAAGATCTCCCCCCAGGCACTTGAGACATTGATGTCTGAGGACAGCAAGGTGATGGCAAGCTCAACCCCCAGGGCTTCTTGGCTTTAGGCAATTTTTCAGGCATCAGTGGGGGGAACATGCAGCCACCATATGAGAGGCTGACTTTGAAGATGGCCAAAGGGGGCTACCCCTGGACCTGGGTCCCCAGTGCTGCCACAGAGGAGGTTCCGGACAGGCGCCCAAGGGTTAACACTCTAACTTGCATCTGGGTGGGCAGGCACTTCCCGGCTTCCTTCTTCCTCCCACCCAGCCGCTAGGCCTCTGCCCATGGGAGCAGCCCTGGAAAGAATCTCCGCTGCAGGCTCAGAGAGGTGCAGGACATCTCAGAGAAGCTGTCCATCCTCAGCTGCCACCACCCCGTTCCCTCTTCCTCTTCAACAAGGTCTCTGGAGAGGCCTGGCCTGACTGCCCTTGTCTAAAACCGGCCCCCCTCTTTGCTCCCACTCTCACCTCCAGACCCTTCTCTTTGCTGGTTGCCTATGGCCTAACCCCAGCCCTTGCCTCTCGGTGGCACTTCCTCTCTCATGGAGCCACTCTTCTCTACCCCTTCACCCCACCTGTGACTCTCTCCTCTAGCCCCCAAATATCTTTCTCATCCGCCCCATGTCTCCTCTCATTCTCATCCAGGCGTCCCAGAAGCAAGCCCATTATGTGACCACTTGCTGTTCATTACAAGTCCCATTCTGCACTTTCTAGGAGCCGCAGCAGCTACTGACACTATTGCAGCAGGGCATCCGCTAAGCACCTCGGAGCAGCCTCTGTCGGCAGCTCTGCAACCCCGAATCCTCCTTCCACCTTCCTCAATCAATGTGGAGCCCAGAATATCCCTAACTCATTGAAACAGATTCTGCAAGAAAAAGATTCAGGCAACTCTCCCCAAAATAGCCATCCAAGTCCCCAACAGCTCCAGCCTGTGGGCTAGAGCAAGTAGCAGCTTGTCCTTGTCCTTTCCTCTGGCAGCAGGTTGCTGGGCACAGGCACTGGCATTCTCCAGCTGGAAGAACTCTGAACTTTTACCACCCAGAAGCGCCCACTCCCCAGCAGGGCCTGGAAACACGTGCCTGGCGGAAGGAAGATGCCCACTGGGTACAGCGTCACACTCAGCGCACGGCCACTCAGTCTGCAGACAGGCAGTGCATCCTGGCTGACATCTGGCTTCCATCCGTGGCTGCACACCCCTCTTTCCCGCCTGCGACTGGCTCAGTGTTCCCCTCAGTGGAATGGGATGAGCATCCTTCCCTTTCCCAGGAAAGCGCTGCAGCTCCAGCAGCAGCTGCAGCACTTCCACCGGCCTCAACCCCAGCGCTGGGGAACTCAGGGGCAGTCGGTATGCAAAGGCGGCTAGGGAGCTGAAGTCCCGAGCCGCAGCTGCAACGCCTGAGTGGCCGCGCTCGCGGGCTGTGGGCTCCGAGGGGCCGCTCCCGGCCGCCTGCCGCCAGACCCCACCCCAGCCCGGTCAGGACCGATAGCGGTGGCTGCTGCTTACCGTGGAAGGGCAGCGCCTAGCGGCGCCCAGCGCGGTCATAGGGGCAGCTGGGTCCCGGCCGGGCGCGTCGGCCGCCCTTGTTCGCTCGCTTGTTCTCTGGCTGCTGCGGAGTCCGCGCCCCGGCCAAGGGCCGCGCCGCTGTCCTGGGATGCAGAAGAGAGCAGCGGCGGCGCCTAGAGGACCCGGGCAAACTTTCACTTTCCCCCGGCCGAGCTTTGCTGGCCAGCCCTCGGCACAGCCTTTTAAGCGGGCTCGTGGGGCATGTGGTTTATGGGAAATCACACTGGCTAGGCGCCAGACGCGCGCGCGCACACACACACACACACACACACACATACACACGCACACACACACACACACACACACACACACACACACACACGTGCGCGCGCGCGCGCGAGCTCCGAAGGCCCACTGAACCGCCTCCCACTGCCACCCCTCCCCCCGCGCTGCCTGCTCGTCTTCCCAGTAGCGTTGTTTTCTGTGCTCACTCCACAGCCTTCAGCAAAGTAACGCGGGCTCCACTGCACTCCTCGAACCCCGCCTCTCCCGGCACACCCGCCTGACACAGCCTTTCCTTTGGTGCTCCCCAGGCCACCGCTCCGGTGAGATTACCCTCTTTCTAATACTGGCCCCCAGGGACTTTCCCTCTAGGCCCGAAAATCCCCAAATCTGAGCAGGAAATGGGCCGACAGAGGGACAGGCATTAGGGCTGTTCGGGTTGCGGGCCGGGGAGGAGGTCAAACCCGCGGAAGCCTGGGGCCTCCCTGCTACAGCACTCCACCATCCCTCGTGAAGCCTGAGAGAGCAGTTTGCAAGCAGCCCCTTCCTTCCTATGCATCCCCCAAGGAACCCGACAAACCTTCTGTTCTCGTCCTGGGGGGAGGGGACGGGAAGGGCCGTGTCCTGTGACAGCAAGCTGGGAGGTTCTGCTCCCTGTGCCAGGAGACACTTCAGGCACTTGGCCCACAGGTGATGTAAATACTGGCTGGTACTTGGGCTTTCTCCATGCCACCAAATTCGGCTCAGAGTGGCAAAGCTCTACACCTGGGCTCTAGATCTCCCTCATGCTCTTGGAAATGCATTTACTGAGATGAGTAATCACATGTTGTCTCTACCTGAGAATGAATCTAAATGAATCTATTAGGATGAGCCTATTACTTATAATGCTAATATCAGGAGCTTTTATTCTTCCTTCAATTCATTATGATTCAAATTGTTTCAGTCCCTCTGTGAGGCTGCCCACCACTACCCCCTGGGAAATATATGATGAGTGGCCTGGTCTCTCTTGTCACTTGCCCTACATATCTCTTGCTCCTCTCAAACAATAGTTTTACATCTTTCCTGCTTTTACTCAGTCTGGTCTCTCTGCTTAGAAGGCTTCTTTCTCCTATTGACCTTAAGGCAAAAAGGTAGAAATCCCCTCCTATCCTCCTTCAGCAAACCTCTGTGGCTCTCTAGGCAGATCAATGTTTTCTTTTTTCTGTGTTCCCACTGGACTTGGCTCATTCCTCCCTTATAAGTTGTTTGTCATCCATTCACTTTTCATATCATTTTAAATGGTGTTTCTAGTGGTACTGATGGTTGTATTTTGCTCTCCTCCTGGACTGAGACTTCCTCTAGGTGGCATCTCTTTCACTAACCTCTGAATCAACAGTGCTAGCACATAATAGGTACTCAGTTAATGGTGGTTGAACTGAATGAAGGAATGATCCACTCCTTTGACAAATGTGCACAAAGTGTCTACTGTGGGCCAGACATGGTGCTGGACCCTGGGGATCCGATGATAAACGTGCTGACATGAATCCTGCTTTCCTGGGCTTGTGAGCAGGCAGAAGCCAAGGAGCTGGGGCAGTGGCTGCTCAGAGCCTCCAGGGAGGAAGGCAGAAACAAAGTCCCTCTCACAGGAAGGAGGATGAGGACTTACATCCCCCCTTTCCTCTCTCGAAATGATTCTTCAAATCTTCCCTGTACAATAATGACCTAAGATAACATGCTGACATCACAGTTCCTAAGACTGATAAGAAGTTAAAGGAAGTCGTGTGAGAAAGATAAGTCTGCAGACTTGTTGAGAAGGGAGATAAATTTTATTTGTTCCCGCCTTCACCAACCTAGCTGTGCTCCAGCTTCACTGATGCTGGAGTTAGAGCCCAGCTCTACATCTGGAACCTTCACCTGCATAAGCACAAGACAGCATGGAGTCCTCATTTCTTCTCTACTGCAGTCCTTCACATACATGGGTTTGAGCATTACTTACAAGCTATTTCCCCTTGATAGTTCTGCCCAGTCACCTACCCAGTCATTTGCTATGTGACTTTGGGCAAAACCTTCTCAGCTTTGTTGTTGTTGTTGTTAGGTGCCGGGGGGGGGGGGGGTCGGGTCTGACTCTTAGCAATCTCCATAGGGTTTTGAACGGCTGATTGTTTCAAGATTGCTTCGGGAGTGGATTGCCACATCCTTCTCCCTCTCAGCTCAAGTGTCTATAAAATAGAGATATTGATTTCTTTCTCACCAAGGTGTGAGGAAGACAGAATGAGATGATTCCTGTGAAGTATTTAGCACAGAATGACTATTATTTGTTTACTCACAACGGTCTCCAAGAATGACAATGGTGTGGTGGACTTGGGAGTCCCAATATTAGAGTTTACTCCCAGCTCTGCCACTTATTTGCTGCGTGATCTTAGAGAAGTTCCTTACCTCTCCTGAGCCTGACTTTCCTCAATTGTGCAAAGACAATGATATGATCTTCCCCCAGGAGTGGCTTTAAAACCAAAATGGCTGGCATATGGGTGTCTCTAACAGCATGAACAGCTTAGTTCTGAAAGACCTCTTTGGAAGTCTGTGGGCTGTGTTGCTCTGAGAAGCCCTGCCCTTGTGGAGTTGCAAAGGGATGAGCAAAGCCCTCCATAACGGGCCTCTACAGTGGGACTTGCAGCTCTCTCATCTCTGTGTCCTTAAAAGGAAAGATTAGGAATCTGCTCGAGGCTTGACAAGCTATCCCTCCAGGCACAGGGAAATCAAGGCTGGAAGGGGCTGGAAGAGCTGGTGACGTGGCTGTCCTGAACAGTGTCTCCTCGGCTTGCTTCTGCGCTGGGGCTGCTTTTCTTACCCACCTCTGCCTGGCTGGCTGGGAGTCTTGGGTGAGCAGGTCTCAGCTGGATCTCAGGGTCAAGCCCACAGGAAGGTGTTGGCCTCATGTAGCTCCATACAAACCCGTGTGAGCCCATCCATGGGCAGAAAGCGATGGAACCACAGATGGAACCACAGAACAGAAACCTTTCTCACCCCATGTTGCTTCAGATGAAGAAATGGAGACCCAGACAGACTAAGCCATACACTCCAGAGTCACACATGAATGGTGAAGTCTGGGATGGAGACCTCAGAAACAAGGCCCGGAATGAGAAGACTGTAGGCCACGCATGCTCGCCCTGGCCAGAACATCCACTGTCTTCCCGCTGACTACTGGTGGGGTCATGGCCAGAGCCAGGTCCTGGGAGAGGCTGAGAGGAATTTGGCGCCATCTGAGATTTGGGGTTTCGCTGATTTCCTAATACACATTATCAAGGAAGCAGCACTCAGCTGACTCTGGGGGAGGACAGAGGGTATATGGGAGATATCCTGCTTGCCAGAAGAATGGACCAAAGGAAGGAGGAGAAATTAAAAGAGAGAAATGGAGATGGATGGCAGGAAGTGGGAGGACAATCTCATTTACTGGTTGTCAAAATGCCATTTCCTTGAAATTATGACAGGCAATTTCCTCTGGAGGCCTTTCCTAGGGAATTGACATCTATCACAAAGGGCTCTCTTCCTCCATTTCTCTCTCTCTCACCCGCTCCTTCCCTCCCTCCTCTCTCTCCCCCCTCAGCTCCATCTTGCCCTCCCTCTCTTTCTTCCTTCTTTTCTCCTTCCTTCCTTACTGTCTTCCCTCCCTGTCTTTCTTTATTTCTTCTGCCAAAGCGACCTCATGGCTCTTCAAGAAGTGGACCAGAGTAGGCAGCAGGGGCCTTGGAACCCATGGCTGCAGAAGACTGCTCCCCTGTCCCTGTGTTCCTGGCAAGGTGCAACAGGAGGGCCAGAATGTGGTAAGACAGTGATTAACCACCTGGACACCCCATAGGGTCTTTGGGACTGCAGACTGCCCTTCTGGTCATGTCTTCTCTTTTCCATAGAAAAGTTAGCTGGAAGGATGGCAAAGCAGCCATAACAGAGGGATCCTTGGACTGAGATTCTCTGTCACTTAAGTGGGGATGGCAACTCCCAACCTACTGACTTCTAGGGCTGCTGCAGAGACTTTGGGTTTGTAAACTATCAAGTATCATTGATACTTGGGAAAACTAATGATGTTTGCTGAGCTTCTCTCTCCCCCTGGCTGGAGGAAAGCCAGCTGGCTCCAGCACTCTATCACTACAGAAACATCTGCTAGCTTCAGGGCTGAGGGTTCTTGCTGCTGGAGCCCTGTCCCTGGAGGGCAGCTGCTGCTGGCAGGCCTGTCTGCCCACCAGCCCAGGTACTTCCTCTGGCCCCAGCTTCCTGCCCTGCCTGGCTGGGCTCTGTCTCCTGAACTTTTGAGCTAATAAATCTAATCCAGAGATTAAGAAGCAATTTATCCACAATGAATTTTGGCCTCCTGAGTGCCCTCCCTACCCCCTAAAGTCACAAACCATCAGCTAAGAGCCCTTCTAGAATGAAAGTTCTAAATGTCATTGGAAAAAGAGACTCACAAAGACGATGGCATGTCTGCTGGTGTCCAAGCAATGCACCAAGCTGGCTTCCTTTCCTGGGTGTTGTGTGACTTCAGAGCAAATAAAACAGAGAATTGCCTGGAAACAGGAAGTGAAAAACTCATCTATTAATACAATAAATATTTTTGAGTACCTGCTGTGTACTTAGTGTACTTGCCCACAGTCAGTTGAATTATGGGTCCTTCCTGCTCACAGACTATCAGGGGCAGACATATTAAAGGACAGTTTGGTGGAGAAATGTCCCAGTGCCCAGATGAGCTTGGCTTCCAGAGTCACCCAAAGGAATTCAGATACTTGAAGCCAAGAAGAGTCAAGGAATTGGAAGAGCCCAGATCTAGATATAGCTGGGGGGACAGACCTCTCTGTTCCACCTCATGTGAGTTCTTTGCCTTAATTTTCTATGCTGGCTTGCCCAGTGTCAGCTGGGAGGTCCAAGAAGAGGCTTCCTCATGTGAGGCCAGGCTGAGGAGGCCTGGAGGAGGCCTAGAACAGGAGTGAGGGGGAGAGGATGCTTTCCTTGGGTTACCCCATATGAGGGGAGGAGAGGCCTGGGGAATCCCACTCCAGCCTGCTCATCTCTGTGGCTGGCCTGGCCCCAGGCCAGGGTTCCTGTCAGCCTTGGACCATGTGGCCTGCTGACAAATCTCATTTCTGTTAGCTGCTGCTGGGCATTTCTCCTCAGGGAATAGCGAACATGATAACCTCCTTCACAGGTGGAAAGTGGCGAGGGAGAGTGTTAGCTCTCGGGCCAGACTGCCTGGGTTGAAATCCCAGCTCTGCCTCCTGCTAGTTCCATGACCTTGGAGGTATGTGCCCTTCCTGTGCCTTAGTTTCCTCATCTGTAAAATGAGGATACCAATGGCATTGCAAGGAACGGTTATCAGGTATAAAATGTCCACAGCATCTCTTGGCCAGGGCAGGTGCTATGTAAGGAAAAGCTGTTATTACTCAGGGGATGACAAGGCCAAGAGGGCACTGCATCTGCTGGCCAGGCAGGGCTGCCCCAGGCTCCACTGAAGGAGGACTCTAGAGTGGACATGCTATGGCCTCCAGAACATGTAGGGGGTGAGGCTGGCCTTTGGAGAAGGCTGGGTCCACTCAGGAAAACCCTTCTGGATCCCATGGTGGGGAGAGTTCTGCCATGGGGCTGGGGGCCGGGGGGAGTGGGCTTACTCTTGGAGCAGGGTGGAGTGGATAGGGCCTGTGTGCTCACTTCTTGATCTAGAACTTCTGGCGTCATTGACAGGAGCTGGAATACAGTGATCCTCAGGAGCCTCTTCCCTTTTTCCAACCACAGTTGATCCACAAAACCCAAAACTACCATTTGGTCCATTCATAAGAAAGGCTGCTGATGGTCTGCGCTCAGGCACAGCTCTCTGCCCTGCTCCTCCCAGGCTGGCTCCAAGGGCCCTGGGAGCAGCCAGCCATTTGGCCTGGAGTGACCTCCTCTTCTATCATTCCAGGAAAGGAGTGTGGGGCAGAGTCCAGGCAGGGCCACTTTGGCAAGAGGGCTCTTTGGGGCCATTAGGTGAGAATTATGTTCCTGAATTTAAATTCTTTCTGTGACACATCAATACCCAGCTCTGCCCTAGAAATAGTCAAGGGGCCCAATCTAGGTAACTCAGTCCTTGCCACAGTGGAGCCACAGAAATATGAGATTTGGCTTCCATTCAAATCTTTGATATATCATTTGCTCCCAGGGAACATTTGAAAAGTTGCCTGAGCACTCTGAGCCTCAGTTTCCTCATCTATAAAATGAGGATCTTCATAATTTGAAATTTATATGATTAATGATAGGATCAAATGAGAAATTTACTGGAAAATACTCTGTAACCTTAGAAGACATTTGTCGATATTGTCTATCTTTAGCAAACGATTTTAGATTTGATATCAAAGCACCTATATTCAAATCACAGATCTGCTATTTTGTAGCTATGAGTTCTGGGGCAACACAAGAACCTCTTTTGAGCCTCAGTTTCCTTATCTGTTAAGTGAAAATCACACTGTCTCAGAGCATGGTAAAAAGTCTATACAGTTTATAGCTAGGCCCTTTTTGCCAAGTGGAGCCCAATGCCTGCTAGCTACAATATTCCCCTGCAGTCACAGTACTGGTACACTCCAAAGGAAACTCAAAACAGAAGGCAAAACAGGCTCACATGTATTGTGTTCCACTCAGTTATCACTCCCCATGCTGTAATCACTGATAAATATTTACTGATTGGTTGAGGATGATTCATCCTGGAATCTGGTGCCAACTTCTTCAAAATTCTGGACTCCTGCTAATACGATTTGTCTGGCCCCAGGCCTTCTCTAGAGATGGAGAAATCTCATTGGAGCCTAGCTCTCTTCCTTTCACTTAGCTTAAGTCCTAAAGTGCAGATTCTATTAAATTTATTTATTTATTTATTTATTTATTTATTTATTTATTTATTTATTTGCAGTACTGGGGAATTGAACCTAGGGCACTCCACCACTGAGCTGCACTCCTTAAAAAAAAAATTTTTTTTTTTAACTTGAGACAGGGTCTTGCTAAGTTGCACAGGCTACCTCTGGCCTTGAGCCCTTTTGATCCTCCTGCCTCAGCCTCCTGAGTCACTGGGATTACAGGCATGCACCACCGCGCCTGGCTGATTTGATTAAATTGTGTTTTCACTTTCGCAAGAACAGTGTCATGCCAAAGCCATTTTACTGTGAAGAAAGCAGAAACCAGAAAATATATTTTTAGAACTCAACAATAGAAATCATATTTCTGTTCTTCCTTGAATTTTAAAAATAAAACCATGGATCACATGCCCAATTTTTAAAGCCAACTTAAAAGAGGAATCTTCCCAGAGCTGAGTTTTGAGAGCTCCTAAACTGTGGGTTCAAGTCATGTTGGACACTCTGTGTCCCTAAGGAGCTTCACGCTAAGGGCTAGGAGCCAGGACTTAAAGGAAAGTTGAATGTGAGCTTCTGGAATCACTAGCAGACTCTGTACCTTTTTTACTTCATTAATTTAAGAAATATTTATTCAGTGCCTACCCATTGCAAGGCTAGGCGATAGGGCTAAAATCACTGACCCAAACCCATCTTGACTCCAAGGGAGCTCACAGGCTTTTAGAGGAGTCTGGCTTATAACACACTGTTCTCACACAGTGAGAGGTACTTGGGTGGGAAGAGAGCCAGGAAGTCTTCTTGGAGGAGACCCTGGCACTGCATGGAGAGCAAATGTGCACCTGGTACAAAGTGGGAAAGGAGCATTTGGAGAGAGGCAGCAGCTTGGATAAAGGTTGGGAGAGGCAGTGGCACTATGGTGGAGTCTGGGCAGTATAATTACTCTGGAGTGACTGAAGCTGGGGAGGAAGCCTAGAGGAAATGGGAGAGAGGCCTGATCAGCCTCATTTATCATGCACTTGCAGGTCATCTGTGTGGCATTTGAGTTTACCTTGAGGACCCCTGAGAAAACTGAGGATCTGGTGGTACAATGGCATCCATCTATTTAGCGAATGTCTTCTGAGCATAGGGCACTGTCCTTAGTGTCTACAGGGACCATGAAAAGGTGGACAGGGCACTACATAGGCCCTTGCCCTCAGGAAATGCAGCATCTACTTAGGACACAAGGGGACTGGAGGTGTTACCAGCTAAAAAGAAGGCGCCTATGGAGGAAGAGGCTGAACAGATGGAGAGTAGAGGCCACTGAAGGAGCAGGGCTTGGGGACAGGCGAGAGGATGATCAAGGATGCAAGGAGAAAGTCTGCGGGGTCGGGAGAAGGGACAGTTCGCCTCTGGGTAGAAGGAGGTTCAGTAGAAGGAAAGGGGCTCAGAGAGGGTGCTGTTGAGCGTTCAGGTCTGGGAGAAGGGGTGGGGTTGGGAGACATCTTTGTCTCAATTGACCAACCAGACAAATGATGACTGAGCACCACAGGGATCCTAGCCTCTTCAGCCAGGTCTGCAGCCCCTCCCCGTCCCTCTAGAGTCTTCTTGTTGGACTTGTGCACTCTTTTAGGGCTGAACTCAAATGTCTCCTCCTTGAGAAGCCCTTTTATTCCTCTTAGGAGGAATGCTTCCAGGTGGTGCTTTGGTCTCTCTTTTTTCTCAGGCTTGTATCTCCCTTTTATGTATACATTTCATATTTTTCCTCCTACTGAGCTAAGGGGTAGAGTTTATCTCCCACAGAACCCATATATACTTGGTACTCAACTAAGATTTGTTGAATAGATAAATGAATGAATGAATGGATTTCAAGAGCCCATCATTCCCAAATGATGGAGATGAATTTCCCCCTCTTCTGCTTCTAACCAGAGCCCCTTCTATGCATCCCACTGTGGCCTGCCTCAGTCTGGCTGGTGGTCACATGCTTGTCACAGGGCCTCTGCATTTGGGTGAGGTCATGAATTCTGGAAGGATGCCAAAGCTGTGGGTCAGAACTCACACTGTCAGTGAGCCTCGGTGTGAGAAGAACCTGGGGACTTGTCCAGGCTCCCCAAAGGCTCTAGAGGCCAGCATGTGTGCCAGGAGGCTGAGATGACCATCAGCCTTCTTCCCTCTTTGTCTCTCCTTGCTTAACTCTAGTCCTCATGGGGCAGAGCATCCCCATCATGGGCACTGCCAGCCACACCCTGGCCTTGCCTAGTGCTGCTGGCAGCTCTGTGTACTCACAGCATCAATGCCAGCACCCTTGTCTTATGCGAGGGCCCTCCTCAGCTTGGTCCCAATCTTCTGCTGCAGTCTCATCTTCCATTATCCATCCTCAGGCCTCACAGAAATCCGATACCCAACCACTGTGTAAATCTTTCCTGGATGTTTACTATGTCCCAGCTCAAGGCTACTCAGGGTTAATTGCTGTGATCTCCCAAATAAACAATAGTCTACTGTCAAGAATTTCACAGTCCAATGGGGCTGGTGGGGGTTAGGCAAGAAAGCAGCCACTTACTGCACCCCATAGTTAGTGCCCGGGGGAGGAAGCTCCAGTTGTTGTGGGAGCCTCAAGGAGGAGGGGCAGGGGATAGCTTCCAGTAGATGCTCCCAGGGCTGGGTGAGCCAAGGAAAGAAGGAAAGGGAGGAGAAGGGGAAGGACATCCCAGGCAGAGGGGGCAGCAAGAGCAAGGGGCAGCGGGAGGAGTGGCTCAGTGCGGCCAACTGCAAAATAGAGAGTTGGAGGTTGGAGGAGAAAGGTGGCAAGGCAGGCTGAGGCTGACCATGCAGGGGTCACCACACCTCCATCCTGCTTACTAAAGCCTTCTCAGCTGCCACCACTTCCAGAGAGAGTTCCATTCCCCTAATGCATGTAGCCTCATCCTTCTCAGAGCCCCTGTGGCATGTTATTTTATTTTATTTTATAGTGCTGGGGATTGAACTCAGAGCCTTCCTTGCACGTGCTAGGTAAGCAATCTATCACTGAGCTACATCCCCAGCCCTTAGTTTTTCTTTTGTTGCTGTTTTTTTGTTTTGTTTTGTTTTGTTTTGTTTTGTTGACAGAGTCTCACTATGTAGCCCAGGCTGGCCGTGAACTCGTGATCTTCCTGCCTCCACCTCCTGGGTGCTGGGATTACAGGTGTGCGCTGCCACCCCTGGTTTCCCTGTGGCATTTTATACCCCTCTCATGGCCCTTTCCATGGCCCAGCTTGTTTTAGGCTTATGTCTGTACCTGCCCTACCATCTCCACCAGACTGTGAACACCTGTAGAGCAAGGACATTTCAATACCCTGTGCAAGTACCTAGTGAGGACCTACTCTGGGATAGGTTTTTGAGTACTGGGATATAGCAGAGAATGAGACTGACAAACTGTATTGAAATACCTAAGTCACCATTCAGAGTCCTCAGGAGAGATCCTGACAGGGAACCCCTGTCCCGCCATCAGGGTCCTCAGGAAGTTGCTCCAAAGAGTCAAGAAGTTGGCTGAAAGGCAAGGCAGTTGCCTATCTGGTTGCCTAACTGTGGGATTTTGCCAAGCTGTGTAAGCCCTCTGAAGGGATGGAAGTAAATCCTTTCTCAGGGTGTTGTCAGGAGGAAACATGACAACAAATGTGAAATGGGAAAGTTCCCATTTCAAGCAGCCTCTAGGGGCCAGAAGCTGAGGGGTAGGTGTTTTCTCACTGCTTCCCTGCCGGCAGGCACCTTCCAGAACTTGAGAGACCAGCCCTCTACCTGGACAGCTGCCCCGCACAGCTCAGTTTGGCTCAGTTGGCCTCATCTTCTTCTAACCCCTTTTTGCATTTCTCATTAGCAAGGAGAAACTTCCAGCACTTCCATGAAGCCCTGTGTATTTGGTTGTGATTTCCAAGACTACAATTTATTCACTGATTCCAGAGGAACTAATTCTTGGTTTCTTTAACCTCTGAGTTGAACTGCACCCACACGTCAGCAGCAGAGGAATGGGAAGTTCTCAAACATGTTCAGACAGTAGAATCTCTAGAAGCCAGAGATTTTTGCCTTTTTTTCTTTTCTACAAAAACAATTTTTAAAAAATAGTATGTCTAACCTCACATTAGCCTTACCAATACTAAATCAGAGCTCACCAGATCCTTGCTTTTCATGTGGAAAATGTTAATACTCTTAAGTCCTAAGTGGAGAATGTGTGACAATCTTCAGATTGAAGGAAGAGGAGAGTGCCTTTATTTATGTTTAGGGCTCGGGCTTCTGCTCCAAGAAACAGAATTTGAGATGTCTGGGTCTCAGAGTAAAATCAAAGCCTCAAAAATAATGGCCTAAAGCCAGGCATGGTGGTGCATACCGATAGTTCCAGCTCTCAGCAGGCTGAGGCAAGAGGATCAAGAGCACAAAGCCAGCTTGGACTACAGAGTGAGGCCCTGTCTCAAACAAACAAATAACAAACACATACACAACAACCAAAAGCAATGGCCCAGAGTCCTAAGGACTCTGCTGGACTCCCAGCTGTCCTGGGTTTCTTTATTTTCCATTTTCCTTTCCTTTTTAACATGCTACTCCCATGATGCCTGTGACAACCCCAATCCCCTTCCCTTCTACTGTTTGCTCCTAGAAAAGTCATGGAACAGAGTCGCTAGCTAGGAACATGGGTCTGGAATAAGACTGTCTGAGTTCAAATCCAGCCTCTACACTTATGAGCTATGTAGCTTGGGACAAACTCTCTGTGCCTCAGTTGCCTTATTCATAAAATGGTGTCAACAATAGTACCAACCTCAAGGGCATTGGTGGTGATTAAATGAGGAAATATAGCAGCCAGCAGGCTTTTTTTTTTTTTTTTTTTTTTTTTTTTTTTTTTTTTTTTTTTGGATAAAAGGCCAGACAGTAAACATTCCTAGCTTATGGGCCATGTTATCCTTGTCAAAATTACTGAACTCTGCCTTCATATCATGAAAGCAGCTGTAGACAACACATACACCAATGGGTGTCTGTTCTAATAGTAGTTATTTACAAAAACTGACAGTGAGTCAGATTTGCCTTGAAGCCCATGGTTTGCTGATCCTCCAGTTCACACATGAAAAAAGTACCTGGTATGTGGTGAGCACTAAATAAAGGTGAGCAGTTATTATTCATTCACAAATAAACTAAATATGTGAGCATCTCCTTGGTACCAAGCACTGCTCTACATGCTGAGGATGCAGCCACTGGGGTTCTGCTCTGCACAGGGAGAGAAAGAAAGAAATGAATAGAGAAAATGCCAGGGAATGGTAAGTGCTACATGAAAATAAAACAGGGGCTATAGTAGTAACATCATGGTGGCCTATATCAAAGGGATGGTTAGGAGACTGTGACATGTAAGCCAAGACCCACATGACAAGAAGGAGCCAGTTTTGTGGCCACTGCCAGAAGAATATTCCAGGCAAAGGAAAAATAGTTTTGGCTCCCATTTTTGCCTCCCAGGAGCAGGAACAAGGATTGGACAAGAAGGAAAATCCCAGTTCTTTGGATCTTGCACCTTAGCGCACTGAGATGGCTGTAGGAGGGAAATGCTTTTTCTTTCCTGTTGATTCTCATCCTCTGTCCCCATATATTTTCCCCTTTTCAATGTCCTAGTCCTTAGCCCAAGGCCCCTTTCATTTTTCTCTCTCCACTACCGATCGTCTCAAAGCCCTCAGCCCAATCATGGCAACATTTCTGCTTCTTATATCTGTCTCTAAGTGCCAGGCTTGCTGAAGCCTGCTCTCCACCACCTTAAGCCAGGCCTGCCTCCTTCCCTCCCCACCTCCTGCAGGTGAGAAGGAGGGTCTGGATTCTGCTGCTTCCTGTATGTCAGGGGAGGTTGCTCTACAATCCCGGGGAGGTTGGACTCCATGCACAGTGCATAGTGGGCTTTGCGGGAGCTCCCAGATGCAGACCTTGGAAGTACAAGTTCACTTCCATTGTCCCTTCGTTCAGTGCTTCCTAATCTTTTTCTTGGTTGGGAAGATGCAGGTGTGCAGGTGGGTTCTGGACCCTGAAGATGCTCTAACCCTCCTCTCTTCCCTACCCTCCCCCCCAGATCTGGAGTCTTCATCCAGTAGTTGAACTTCCTGCCACATCAAGTTCTGTGGGATGGCCTCACCCCAGCAAGAACACACACGTGACCTTGTTCTCCATGGAGAGCAAACTCTAAGCTCCAGCAGCTTTTGGAGTTGGAACCAACCTGCCGAGTTAGTACAGCAGGGGTAACTCCTGCTGCTTTAATATCAGAGTCACAGGTTTCCCAATGTGGGCCTGGGTTCCAGGATGTCTAAGGAGCTATGTCCTTCTGTCCCCTTCTTCAATTTTTACTTCCTTAAAATGCCTCACAAGACCTGGTGTTGTCAGGCAGGCTGTCACAGGCATAAGCTGTCCTGAATGGCAGGTGGGTGGCATGGGTTGGGGTGGGGGCATCCCCAACCCCTTGAGGAAGTGTCTTCCCCACTCTTTGTTGCCCTGTGGTGCACTCTTGGTGCCAAGGGCGCTGGCCAGGTAATGGAAAAACTGACCCCTCTTCCTGTCAACAATGACGTTCTGCTGATTGCTGAACCCTCAAGGGTGAGTTACCAGGAAGGGCAAACCACCTCTGACAAGTGGAGGAGGAAGCCCTGGCCAGGGCGTTGGCCTTCCACAACCTCGGCTGCCAGAGGCTTTCAGCTGGATGAGAAGCTTCTGGCCAAAGGAGGGGGTCAAATGGGCTCTCACTGACCCCCAGAGTGGGGATGGTCTCTGAGTCTTCCTCTCTCCCCTCATTTCCTACAGGTCTCCTGCAGCCTACACCAGACTGATGTCCTTAAACATGGCTCTGCCATGTCACATCTTGATTCTAGTCTTCTGTAATGCCCCTCTACTAAAGCCCGAAGGTCATGGCTTGGCTTCAGCCTCCTTTCTGATCTTGCCACCCTTCACTCCCCTCATGCCCTCTGCTCCAGACAGGCTAACTTCTTGTGTTTTGAATGTGACATGGTGCATATGGCCATCACCACGCTTGTGCCTTGACCAGGCCCCTTCTCCACTGCTCCCACACTGAATGCCTCTTCCTTTCCAGGTGCACTCAGACTTTCAGCCCATCACATCAGCCAGCCAGCCGTGTGAAAAATAGGTATTGGTTGGGAATTGTGGCAAATGCCTGTAATCACAGTACTCAGGAAGCTGAGGCAGGAGGATCAACAATTCAAGGCCAGCCGAGGCTACATAGCAAGACCTTGTTTCAGAATTTAAAAGGGTTTTTGAGCCCTTCTGCACTGAAATTCCTGCTTTTGCAAATTAGATAAGCACTTGTGGACCTGCCCAGTACGAGCAGGCTGCAGACAGGCACACTGACACTCACAACCTTACAGGTGGCTCAGGGAGCATGGTAGAAGGAGCACCTTGCCCAGTCTGGAGGTCAGAAAAGGTAGCTGGAGGAGTGGCACCATTGCTAATTTCTTGAGATACAAGTAGGAATTGGGTAGGCAAGGGAAACAGGGCAGGGAGGAGGCAGCAGGGGTGTTTGACTAGAGGAAACAGAAAGTGGGAAGACCAAGGCAACGCACTGTGCACTCTAGGAACTGAAAGTAGGCTGAAGTCTGGAGCACTGCATGCAAAGTGGGTGGCGAGAAGAGATTGGGTTACCCAGTGGCCTTGCATAGTTGGAACTGTAGTCTAGAGCCATGAGAAGTCACCAAAGTTGGTAGCAAAGGCTGGTGATAAGCAGGTTTGCACCTTGGAAAGTCCAGAGTGACTGGATTGTAGAGCATAGACTGGAAGAGGGGGAGCTGCTGGCTGGGAGGCCCGTTAGGAGGGAAGAGGCAGTGGGGAGTTGAACCAAGTGATGGCCCAGGAGCAGATGGCCAGGTGCTTTTCAGTGAAGAGGACTGCTGCTTGCTGAGGTGTGGGGTGGAGTGGCGAGGGGCAAGTATGGCTCCCTGGTGTCTGATTAAGTGGGCCATTTACTGAAAGGGACAGCTCCTGGGTAGGAAGATGGTGAGTATAAACTTGGATGAGTTCCATCCACACACGGGTAGTCAAGGACAAGTGGACAAGGCCAGGTCCTGAGAGAGAGGCCTGTATTGGAGGGACAGACGGGGACCAGGGAACTGAGAGAGGCTCAGACTTCCCCTTTCCATGAAGCCTCCCCTGATCCTTCCACTTTACTTCGTTCCAGTCTCCCTTGATGGACTACATGCTGCATTGTGTTATTTAGCTTTTCTCTATGAATGATCATCTTTTTGATCAGAGAATTAGCAGTGATGAGCCAGTTAAGAGACCCTGGCCATGGTCCTCATGACAGGGATGAGACCCTGCCTAGAAAGAGCGGAGATTTGAGAAACACATTAACCCTTTGACTACCAATTTCAAATGAAAATATATGACAATAAGAATTTTACTTCCAGAAACTCTTCATTATAATAAAAAAAAATAAGAACATGATTATTAAGTTAGTTGGAATGCATTATATGAGTTTGTAAAATACTTCTTCCCAACACTTTCTTGATTTTCTGTTAAATTCATACACATTCACTTTTTGATATACGTCTCCCAATGGTAGTCAAAGGGTTAAGGGGGCATTGATGAGACTGTGATTACCAGAGTGTGTAAGGTGCCTGGAAAACAAAGAGGAGCCATAGCCACAGGCAGCTTACCAGCACAAGTAGAAGTTTAGACCAGAGGATGGGAGGACAAGCAAGTCTAAGGAGGAAGAGAACAGGCTAAGTTATGGACTCAGTGGGTTTGCAGTGATGCCTATGGAAGAACCTCTAGTTGGAGAAGTCCAAGAGGGTCACTGGAGATTGGTGTCTGATTCTGAGGAGCATCTGCAGCTATAGCAAGGTGGCCTCATCTACCTTCTTGCTTCTGGCCACACTGACCCCTTGGCAAGCTCATTTCCCACCTCAGGGCCTTTGCACCTGCTGTTGCCTTTGCCTGAAATGCTCTCTTCCCAGACATTCACACAGTTTGTGCACTCATATAATTCTGGTTTCTAGCTAGAGTGGGCCCTTTACTCACATCACTCCCTAACTACTTACCCTGCTTCAATTTTCGTCTCCCCAACACTATATCAAAAAGTTGTTTATGTGTTTTTCTGTCTCCCCCACTAGCATGTGACCTCCCTCAGGGCAGGGCTTAGTTTGGCTATTCACGTTCACTTAGCAGGTGCCAGAGGAGTGCCCCGAGTGGACACTTAATCAATGCTGGTGATAGGATGCAACTTGACGGGGAGTGTGACACTGCACCTGGGTCAGGAGTGGGAGGGAGGGGTGAGGGTGGCTGCCACCAGAGCCGGAGCAGAGGGTTCCTGGGGCGGAACTTGGCAGCCACAACGTCTACACCTCAGGAAGGGAGAGGAGCCGGGGGAGGGGAGGAGGACTGGTCAGAGAGTGGCCCTTGGACTTGTCCCTTGTATAAGCATGTGAGAGCCCCAGGCAGTACGAGGCAGTGCCAAGGTGCCCAGGGAGTGGAGATTCTAACAGGAAGTGGGGACACATGCCTCAGAGACCTCTTGTCTGAAAGTGCCCCTTACACTGCTTCATTTCTCTGCATGGTAGGAAATTATAATTATTACATATTACATATATGTTTATTTGTTTGTTGTTTCTTGTTCACCTTCCTCACCAACTTGTAGGCTCTCCAAGGCCAGGGGTTTTCGTCTGTTTTGTTCACTGCTACATCCGTAGCGTGCAGCACAGTGCCTGCGCTGACAGTGTTCTGAGTGGATGTTTGTATCAATGAAGAACAATCTCTGCGGCAAACCTGCAGAGAGCTCTCCAGACAGCAGCTGGGCAAAGGGGCATCTCCATGGTAAAGAGGAGCAAGCCTGGGCTTGGAGCAGCTCAGTAACTAGTCCCAAGACAGAGCAACCACAGCTGCCCTTGGCTCTTCTGGCCTCCTTGGGGACCCTGTCAGAGAGAAGCAGATCAGGCCCTCACTCCACTTTCTCCCAGCCCAGGTGGGGAGATGAGAGGAAGGCTGTGAGGAGAACCAGGTGCTGGGGAGGAGTGTTGGGAGGGGAGATGGAGGACTCTGCAGATTGGGGAGAGGAGTGGTTGGGGAAGGAGTCACCTGCCTGGGCTCCCTGCTGAAGCCTGGGGAGTGCTGGGCCAGGCATGGGACCATGGGACAAGAGCACCCTACCTTCCAGGCCTCAAAGGGAAGCTTGGGCCCCAGCAGTTCACTTCTGCCAGCAGGGGATAAGCAGGGACTTGCCTCTGGAGGTAGGGCCCTGGCTAATAAAGCCTTGACCAGCCAGTACCTTCTCTCCTCATGCCACCCCACAGCCTCTGGGAATTCCCCACTTCCTGGTAGGAAGTCTGGAGCACTAGTGGGATTTTCCTCAGCCTTGGAATTCAGGACACAGTCCAGCTTTCACCATGTCTTACTCCTTATATGTCACCCCCTCATACATAAGTGTGTAGGTGGGAGAGGGGCCACCAGACCCCACCCACATCTCCCACGTCCCCCTAGGAGCAGACTTTCTCCTCACATCACCTCAGAAGCTGCCTGTCAGGTCTTTAGAGGCCTCATTTAGGGAATGGCCCCCTCTGTCCTTTAAGGTGGTGACTCAAAGTCTGACACCACCCTGGCTGAACCCCTGGGCCTCCTAAACCCAGAGGGTCCCAGTCTCCAGGCGGGTAGAAGGCACTCTGCTGAGATTCTGGGGGTGTCTCCGTGGGCCTCTTCTCTGTCTGTCACAGTGAGTCACTCCAGAGCAGTCCCACAGTTCCTGACCCTGCCTCTGCCTGCCGGAGGTGTTCCTTCCCCACTCCTGGCCACACTCAGGAGGAAGTGACCACAGGGCTAAACCAGGGGTCTCCGTCAGTCAATGGCCTCATGGAACCTGGTGAGATGAGCATCAGTCCACTGATGTCTGGGGTCTAGACAGCAACCGCGTAAATCTTGAGTCTGGTCTGAGACATGTCCCTGGCCAACCGTTTACTCATAGATCCCAGGGGCACCTGCTACTTCTGAGGAACTCTGTCTTAATCCATTTCAGACGCTGACTCTGCCGAGCCTCAGGAAAAGGCACTGGAAGGGAGAAGAGCAACAGAATGAGGATAGCACATGCATGGGAATCAGCCAAGAGTAAAACATGTTTCTGAACTCAAGGAAGTTGGATCACTAGAGAGGGAGATAGAGAAACCGGTAACTCCGCTCCATAGGGGAATTAGCTGAAAGGAAGGCAGCTCCTTCTCCCATGCTCGGCTTAGATGCCGCCTTTCCACAGGAAGTCTTCCCTGAGCCCCATCTGGGCAGATGTCCTTCACTCCCCAGGGTGCACCTCTCAGCTTCATCATTGCCTATCAGCCTGCCAGCAACCTATCCTGCAGCCAGAACCTAGCGCCTTGCAGGTAGGGCTGGTTTTCTGTCTGTGGTCGCTAGTGCCTCACACATCTGAACCCATCTGCAGAATGTTATGGGACAAATTTGAATCCTCCAGCTGTAATACATACTGACCAGAGGTGCTGGCAACGTGGTAGCTGTGTTGCATAGGCAGGGATGATTAATTCTGAACTAGAAGAATCAAAAGTGGCAGGAGAAAGTATGATTACAGCTGAGCCCTATGGGAGGCTCAGGCTCCTGTCAGGCAAAGAAATAGCAGAAGGGCATCCCAGGCTGAGAGGATAGCAGAGGCAAAGGCCCAGAGCTGGGAAAGTGCATGACTTATTAGAGGGACTGACACATCGTGCCGGGGAGGAAGGAACAGAGGGCCAGGTCAAGAGAAGTGTCGATACCATGCCAAAGAGTCTGCTTTTTGTCCTGTGGACAGAGATCCTCAGCAGAAATGCAAGGATGAGAGTCATGGAAGCTGACTGGCATTTTAGGAAGATTCTACTGAAGACTGTGTGATAGGGCTGTTTGGGGAGGGCAGTGCTAGATGAGTCCTCTCTTTGGCCTCTGCCTCTTTGGAAGGGGGAGCAGGGGAAAGTTGGGCAGGAAATCAGCAGAGAAATCAGTTAGGTAGCAACTGTTAGGAGACAGATGACAAAGATATGAATCAGACGGGGTGGTGGGAACATAAGGACAGAAGCAGAATTAGTGGCAAACTGGATATGGGAAGTGAGACTGAGTTATCTAATTAGAGTGGCTGAAGGAACACAGAGAAGGGGCAGGTTCCAAAGCAGGGGAAGAAGACGAGGCTGACCATCCTGGGCTGTTACCAGGACTTCGGAAGTAACAGTGAGGAGAGGGAAAAAAAAAAAAAGAAAAAAAAAGAAACCTTTGAAAATGTTCCCTGTCCTGATGCATCTTGGTAACAAGCTATGGATGCCTCCAGCATACAAGGACTCAAAGGAATTCATTGTGTTCAAAGCTTACATAAGTGACAAAATCTGTTTTTCTTACGAAAACATCTCATAGACCTCCTTCAGCTTTAGCCACTACCACCTCCCCCTTCCCACCCACCACCTTAGGAATCCATGTGCTGACCAACGGGGAGATTCTGCAGGAGAGGCCCTACGGTCATTGTGGATGACTTCAGTGTCCCTGAGAAGGACCCAGCCCACATTCTAGATTCTTAGATACTTGATGTCCCCCTGTCTGTCCCACTTTGTCTTGGCCACCCACTCCTATCACCACTCCCTAGCCTTAGTCACTACCCAGAACTCCTCCACCTCTGAAATCACTACTTCTGACATCCTTCCAGATCCTCACTCAGCTCTTCCACTTGATCTTGTTGCCTGCATTTGTTCTTCTCTTCCTCTGCTGTCCCACAGCCCCTCTCTTCCTTTCCTCTCCTTTATCATAGCTCAGACTGTAATTCATTCTCCCCTATAACATGAAATCTCCTTTTGTTGTACCTCCTAGAGGAATTCCAGCCATGGATGCACCAGCCCTCCTTTTCCTCTGAACTGCACCTACGTGGCAGATGATTTCTGATGGAAAAGGTCATACAAGCAAGCAGCCTGGACCACCTCCATGGTCACTAAGCTTGACCGGGGCTCTCAGCACTGCCTACTATGTTTTCCCAGTCCCCGTAAGTTCAGTTTATTATATGGTCACTTTTGAAAATCCCATCCTTTGTCCCCAAACATTTAATGTCTGAGTTCTCAGCAGAGGATAAACAATCCTCCTTCAAAAATAAAATGGGATGGGTATAGTGGTGCACACCTGTAATCCCAGCACTTGGGAGGCTGAGGTGGGAGGGTCACAGGTTTGCAGCCAGCCTAGGATACAAAGAAAGTTCTAGGCTAGCCTGAGCTATATACAGAGATCTTGTTTCAAAAAAAAAAGGGCTATAAATGTAGCTCAGTCATAGAGGACTTGCCTAGCATGTTCAAGGCCCTGAGTTTGATCTCTAGCACCTCAAAAAACAAATAAATCAATAAATAAAAATTTTAAAAAGAAAAGGAAAGCATGAAGGCAGGAAATCCTTCAACATCCTGCCACCAACCTGCGTGTACCCTTCCTTTGCCCTTGGCCTCCTTGTCTCATGGAAGATGTGTGTCTTGTCTGACCTTGCCACTTATCTTCTGATTCTCACCCTTGCTTCTACTTCAGGACTTGGTCATCCTTTCTCCTTACATCTCCCCATCAACCTTTAAGCCTGTTCACATCTCTAAGATTAAATTAAGTCCTCCTATGATCTTCCCTCTCCCTCCCACCACTACCCTCTCCTTCCTAGGAAAATATCTCAAACACCCACCATTTGCCTTACAGCTCACTATGATTTGTTTTTTTCCAACACAAGATATGAATAAACAGCTGTCACCAAGACCACTAATGACCATCTCCATATATTCAGTGGATGCTTTTAGCTCTTGCATGTGTGATTTTTCCACTGTGGGTGACTTCTTCTTTCTGCTACCCTTAACTTCTGTGACATTTTCCTGTTTTTTTCCTCCTCTCTCAAACTCTAAATACTGGAGTTAATGAGATACAGTCCTAGGTCTTGTCCCCTCCATGTATTGACCCTAAGCTACACTTATGCTTCCGACACTCAGTGGAGCAGCACTGACAGTTTTCATATGTACATGTCTGTATGGACCTCTCTCTTGAGCTTCAGATCCATGTAATCAATTGCCTTTAGGGTTGTCAGATTTGGCATAAAAACACGGGATGCCTGTTTAAATTTGAATTTCAAATAAATAATGAACGTTTTATTATAGTGTACCTCAGGTATTATTTAGGACACATTTATTCTAAAAAAAAGTAACTTGTTGTTTATTGTTGTTGTTGTTGTTAGGTGCCGTTGAGTCAGTATCCGACTCATAGCGACCCTCATAGGGTTTTCAATGGCTGACCGTTTCGGGATTGCCTTGGGAGTGGATTGCCAGGCCCTTCTCCCATTTTTGCGGTGCTGGGAATTGAACTCAGGACCTCAGAGACTGCAGTGCAGCGCTCTACCAACTGAGCTAAATCCCAGCCCCTGTTGTTTATTAGAAATTCAATTTTTACCTGGGATCCTTATTTGATCTGGAAAGCCTATGAGACGTGACATCTTTATCTGAGGCTCCACAGGCAGCTCCACTCAACATACCCACAATGGAACTTCCCATGGGACAAGCTCCACCATCCACTGAATTATACCCTGTGAACAAAGCAAGGTTGTCCTTGACTCTTCTGCTCTTCTTTAGCTCCTGAATCCTCCTAAATATCTCTAAAATCTGACCACTTGTTCCCAGCAGCAGTTGCCATCCTAGTCAAGGTTTTCCCCATCTTTTACCTGCCACAATATCCTTGCTGGTGCTAGTTTGTGATTACCACATGCCAGCCAAATGGTTTTATTTAAGTTCATAATTTATCATGGGCTGGGATTTAGGTCAGTTGGTAGAGCGCTGCTCTGCAGTCTCTGAGGTCCCAGGTTTGATTCCCAGCACCATAAAAATGGGAAAAGGATGTGACAATCCACTTCCAAGGCAATCCCAAAACAATCAGCCATTGAGAACCCTATGAGTGTCGTTTTGAATTGGACACCACTCTATAGCACCTAACAATAACAATTTATCACGGCTCTCACTGACTTACATTCTAAAATCTGAAATGCTCACCAGGGCCCCAAATGTGGTGTATGACACAGCCTTTCCTCACCCTTCCCTCCTGTGATGAGCATGCTTCCCCTCTCTACAGCCACACTGAGCTTCTTACAGTTCCCAGAGAGTACCTAGTAGTCCACACCTGCCTTGGGCCTTCTCATGTGCCAATCCCTCTGACTAGATCAATCTTCTTCTCTCCCTGTTTTCTTCTTAGCTCATGATAATCCTTTAGGTCCCACCCCCACCCCTCAATATCGTATGTCTTTCTTGGGGCACTTGTCACCCTGTACTGACTTAGTCAACACCTGGTCTTCTGAAGGCTATGAGCTCCATGAGAGCAGGGCCTTGTCTGTCTTCTCCATTGTATCCTGAGCCCTTAACACAGTCCCCGGCAAAGACAAGGAACTCAGTTCATATTTCAGGCATGAATGGTGATCTTGCTCCCTGTTTGGCCTTGGAGGGTTCCTCTCATCTTCTTGTAAGCTCTCAGCACACAGCATTCTTCAGAAATGGATGGTTTCCAGATGGACTTAGAATTTACATGGCTGTGTCCCCAATCCTCCAGGCCGAACCCCAATAACTCAACCTCTTGCCTGGTACAAGCAGGCGGAAAGGCGGCTACCTCTGCCGGGCTTATGATGGACCTGATGCTGGTGAACAGAAGAGAGGATTCAGCACCCAGGCTACTGAATGTGGCCTCCAGCATGGCTCTTCCAAGTCCCATGAAGACCTCTCAACAATGGATATGTCGTATTTGGGTTGGGGAAGGTGTAGCAGATACTTGTCTAGTGGGCTCTCGCAAATGAATGCCCACATTGGAAGGAATGCACAGGGCTGAAGGAATAAATTTGGAAGTCACCACATGCAAGTGACCCCCACAACTGCGAGAGTGGTGAGTCCCCAGGGAGAGCGTGGAGATGTCCAAGGAGAAGTGACCAGTGAGAACTTGGAGGACACCTGGTTGGAGGGGTATAGGAAGAGAAGCAAATAAATGAGAACCAAAGAAAGAGGAACTGGAGCTCTAGAGGGAAAACCATGGAGGTGCAAAGGCCGGAAACCAAGGGAGTAACAGCTAAAGAAGAAAGGTTGAGCAACAGTCAGCTGCCTCAGAAAGGGCTATGAGAAGTAGCTACTTGGGTTGGAAAATAGGACGTCAGTAGGGGTCTCTGAAAAGGAACATTAGCTCATTGCTCTAGTTCTAGCTCCTCCCACCCCCCCTCTGCTGGGCTTTCCATTGAGAAGGCTGCCCTGCCCCATCTATTTCCACAGATGGAGAACTTTTTTGTTTGTTTGTTTGTTTTTTTGCCATACTTGGGGATTGAACCCAGAGTCTCACACATGCTTTGCAAGTGCTTGGGAGAACAGTTTTTAAATGGTCAGGAAGAGGGAGAAAGTCAATTCCATACAAGCAATGTCCTGTCTTACCGCCTAGTCTCCAGAACCTGGGACTGTGGGCTGAGGAGGGTGGCAGTGGGGTTCCCACTCAGGAGGCTTAGGGTCTAATGGGAGTGTCTAGGCACATCTGCTTCTCAGCTCTGCCCCTTCTCAGACCAGGGACCTCCTGGATGGCCTCTGGACTATGTCATTTCCTGCATCCCTCTTGCTACCATGCACTCATCTGCCTGGAGTTTGCTCCCTTCCTTCTCCTATTAGGATCCCCAGAGCCTGCCTGAAGACAGGGCCACAGCCTCCCCATCTCCACTTCAATCTACCACCCAGGACAAGCCCATGATACACTTTATTTGCACCTCCTTCAGGGAAACAACAGAACGGTAACAAGTCCACCCCTGGTGGGGAGTCAGGGAGCCTGACAACTACCCAAAGAGCTTACAGCTTTCTACAGCCCCTGCTCCTCCCAGAAGCCTCATGGGCTTTGACCTCATGGATTTATTCCTGAGGAGGAACCTCTCTTCTTTATCCCACTTCAGCTATGGAGACTCTCTCCTAGTGGCCTCCTCATTTGCAGTAGGTAATCTGTCCCTCGGAGCCCTCAGGCCTGGGAGAACTCCAGAGCTTTAGAGTCATTCAGGAATGTTCCACTGAGAGACATTTTCTCCCAAAAAGACATAGGGCATATTAATCTTTCATAACAATATTTTATAAATGTCACTTTTATCAAAACACTGTCATGCTCAAAACCCTTTGGTGGCACACCCTGTGGCCTGGAAGCTGGGGGAGAGGGGATCCTTTGCTGGTGCTTCACTCCTTCTGGGCAGGTGGGGGAGGAAGTGACTTCCCTTGGGAGGAAAGAGGTGGGCAGGACTTAACCAACTGGTCTGCTTCAGAGTCCCCAGGGAGCCTTGTTGTGCCTGCCACCCTACCGTCCCCCCCCCCCATGAGGCATGAAAGTGGGGACAAAGAGGAGAAAGGGGGGCCTGGAGTACAGAATTAACTCAGAGAGCTCAGAAGACCTTTACAAGCTGCCTTGGCTCCTGTGTGGCCAACCCCAGATCACACAGGATCAGGTATAAATTCAGCAGCTTTAGAACTTCCGGCCCCAACCCATTGCCCATGGGTCAGGAGTCGCAAATGCCAACATCTCTGCTAATAGCTCTCACAAACCTTGGGCAAGTACTTTTGTCTCTAGCCTGTGACTCTTAGAGTGAAAATGAGAAAATCAGATCCTGTGGTTAGTTCCAGCTCTGCCATCTGACAACTCAACAAGTTGGCTTTTCCTCTGCTCTCTTCCATGGGACAAATCTTCCACCTCAGCCCAATCCATTTTCTCATCCCTTTTGAACACTTTAGACAAAAAGGGCCAAAAGTCTATTCCAACCTATTGGTTTTGGTTGATTTGTGATGTCTACCTTGAGGGGTCTGCATTCTGAGTCCATGAGAAATGGTGCTATAATCAAGCAACAATGTCTGCTATGGGCAAGGGACATAAGAGTGATGGCACAGATGCCATCTTTTGGCCAACACTCTCAGCCTTCCACCATTGACTGAAGCAATTTCCTCTTTGCAGAATTCCCTTTCTTTTTCTCCATCTATTGGAATTCTTCCAAGTTCCAGATTCTTCAAGAAGCTAGGGGTACCTTCCACTCCTTAGTAGTTTTTGGTTACTAATAGCATATTTGTATTTAGGATCGTTGAATCCTGAGTAGATTAAAGCTACTCTTGCTACAGGGAAAAGTAATTATGTGAGATGAGGGATATGTTAATTTGTTCCATCATAATAACCATTTTACTATACATGTGTCTTGGCGCACCATCTATACCTTACATATACACAATAAAATTTAGTTTAGACAGGTATGATAGCACACACCTATAATCCCAGCAACTCAGGAGGCAGAGGCAGCCTGCATTACTTAGCGAGACCCTGTCTCAAGATTTAAAAAAAATTAAATAATGGGCTGGGGGTGCAGCCTGGTGGTGGAGCACTTGCAAAGTATGTGTGAGGCCCTGGGTTCAACTCCTAAGTGCTGAAAAAAAAAATTAGTTAAAAAAAAAAGAAAAGAAAAGAAAGCTGGGTGCAGTGGTACACATCTGTAATCCTAGCCATTCAAGAGGTGGAGGCAGGAGGATTGCAAGTTCCAGACCAGAAGCAGTGGGCATAATTTAGCAAGACCCTGTCTCAAAAAAGAAAAAGAAAAAAAATGGGCTGGGGGTGCAGCTAAGTGGTCCAGCATGCAAGCATGAGGCCCTAGGTCCAACCCCCAGTACTGAAAAACAAAATAAATAAACATAAATAAATAAGAAAGAAAATATTTTTTCCCCTGAAATTTTTACAGATAATAACTTTTGAAGGATGTTTGGTTTCTCTCTAGTTTTTAGAGATTATGACTACAGCTGCTATAAACAAAAAGATAAATAGATAAAACAAAGCAAAACAAAAAAGGTAATGACTTGTCTGCTCCTTGGACATTGACCTAAGGCTGCCTGTTGAGGCCAAGTTCAGCCTGGTGGGTATGTGTGTTTGCTCCCTTATGAGGCTGGGCAGTGAAGGTGCAAGGCCTGGTCCCTCACCATTCTGAGCCCTGCTGATGTAGCCCAGGAATAAATTTGGAGCAGGTCTGCAGAAGGGCTTGCTGAGTGAAAACTTGTTTCATTCAGAGTCGGCTTTGGGCCGATGCAGACATATCGTTGGGCGACCTGAACTGAACATCCCGAGGGGCCAGGTCCACTGGGCTTAGTCAGACAGCCAGAGCGGGTCACCATTTCTCTAGAGTTTCAAAATAGGGGCGGGGCTTCTGGGTGAGAGGAGGCGGGGAAGTTCCAGCTGTGGGGAAAGTATGAAGATTCAAAAGTAGGAACCAAAGAATCTGCTCTGGGAAATGTCTCTGGACAGCAGCTCTAATCCTTTCTCTTCCTCCTGCAGGGCATTTGGCCAAGCATCTTTCAGTGTTCCTGCCATCTTTCCCGGAATCCTGCGTGCCACGCGTTGCTGCCATCGGAGTCAGTAAATGCCTGCTCTTGGTGGTGTCTTGGGAGTGGCGTCTCAGCGTGAGGCCCTGAGAACTGTAAATCCAGGGTTGGAGCTGAGATGCTGCCAAGGCTTCACAGAATCCCTGATTTACTAGAAGGCCATTCCCTGGCCTCTGCTGCTGGCTCCAGTCCCTGCTCTGCACGGGACTTGGGTGTGTGTGGGGGAGTGGGGACAGTTTGCAGGAAAGATGAGAAATAAAAGCCTCCCGGATGAGACTGCCCTCCCTCTCAGGCTGGTGGGTCTTGGTTACCCAGGGATCGCTGCTTACCATTATTAGCTGCAGTCTGCAGGGGCACATTTTCTTCTCCTACTGTTTTACAGCCCCTTTGAAGGCCAACTGTGGCTCATACTTCTAGTTTCTGCCTCCTATAACCCCCTCTGGGTCCACCGGCTCATAGGAAGCCTAGATACAGACAGGGTGACTGGGCTGTTTAAGTGTCTGAATGGAGAGGAGGGGTGAATTAATCCTAGAAGGCGGGCCTCCCGGAGAAGCCCCAGCTGCCTGCTCCCCAGCACCTGAAAGCATCTCTGGGGGCACCGTCAGTCACCTCCGTGCTTCCTGGGCCTGGGCCTGTCACTGCCGGCTCTAGGCTGGGCTGCCCTCCTGCAGCCTCTGGGGAGGCATCAGTGGCCTTCAGCTCTGAGTATTTTAGTTGGCTTGATGAGTAAGGCTTGCTCCAGGAACCAATCCGAATGAGCCTGGCCACCTCCCTGTTTTATAAGTCCCTCATTCCTAAACTGGAGGCTGCAAGTCTCTCCCCGCCTTTCTGTCCTCAGAGGGAAAAGAGGCTGATCCACCCTAAGCTTGTTTCTCCTCAAGGCCTTCCTGCATCTCCTCTCACATTGAGCTGGGACATGGTGGGCCCTGACCCTGGGCATGGGTGGGGCAGTGACCTGGGTAGCAGTTCAAGAAAAGAATGGGAGGCCCCCTGCCCTCCTGCAGCTCCAAATTGGGGTGACAAGAACACAAGGCTCATTGTGAAACCCTGAGAGGCAATGCTTGCATGATAAGCACCACATGTGTGGAGAGAGAGCTCAGCTCAGCCCAGCCAAGGCTTGCCTGGGTGGGCTGGGGTCTGGGAGAGACCCATAAAGAATGGAAAGATTCTTCCAAGACCATGGAGAGCCAGTTTGGCTAGTCACCAGCTGCGTGATTTTGGGCAAGTCACCTCACTTTTCTGGACTCGCATTCTGTATCCACACACCGAAGTTCCTAGGAGTCTGGGATTCTGACTAGGCACGGCAGAGAGCTGCAGCCTCACTCCTGGATCACTTTGAGCACTTGCTGGGCTGATGGCAGAGGTCTAAGCTAGTAGGGATGAGCATGAGGCCTGTGGCCCTGAGCACATGATCTTTGGGTAAGAGAGTCACACATGAGAGGCCCTGGACCAGAACTACATCCTCAAGTCTGGAGACCAGGTGCCTTAGTCCTGGGCTTCAGCTCACCCCACTTTCCCAATTCCAAGCATAGCAGACAAAGAAAAAGGGACCCTAGCTGGGCAGGGGGGCAGGAGGGCTGCAGACGCCACATCAGCACAAAGCAGGACAAACAAAGATGCGCTGTTCTCCCCCAGCTTGAGGTTGTTTATTTGCAAACAACAGTGTTTGCGTTGGACACTGTTCTGGTGCCTCCCAGGCCAACAGAGGCTATCTGTGCACTGGCCCCACCCCCTCTCGGGCTCTGTCTCTGGCCTCCACCGGGGCTGCTGCCTGCGCAAATCCCCTGGTTCCACACTTCCCTGCCTACGGACTTGGACAGCTAGCAGGGTCGAATCCCCAGTTCCTCAGCACAACTCAAACCCAGCTAGCTAGAAACCCAGAAATCAATACAGGAATCCATAGGCTGGGTGCATTGCTAAGACAGCTCTTAGTAGCCTGGTGCTAAACCTTTGGCATAAGGCCATACCCTGGATGGGCATAATGCTGTCTTGATAGGTAGAAGTGTGTTTGAATCTTCCTTGGTCACTCTTAAAAGGAAGTCCAGGGCATCCCTGGTCTGGGGTGATGGTGTTCAGACTCCTGAAGTCATACTGTGTTTCTGGATGTCCACCCTTCTGATCTGCCTTCCCTACACACGCATGTGTAACGCACACAAAAGCCTTGCACTCGTGTCTGAGTTAGATCATTGTTAAATCCTGGCCCCACATGTTTTTGCCTGCAGACTAGGACTTGGTCTAGAAGTGGGAAAGAACTCCTAAGGGCTAAAGAGTAGCAGCTCCAGTTCACTGTGACGGGGGAGCCATGTCTCAGAGATTCTCTTACAGGGACAACTGCTGAACCTCCCTGTGTCTTCTCCCACCTGTCACCCCTGACTCATCGTCCACCCATCTTACCAAGGCCCCTGAGGAAATCTCCAGACATCCTGATGCTGATCACCCCTGTCCTCAATTTCAAATTTCTACATAAGAAGAAAACTGGGCATGGTAGCTCACACCTATAATCCCAGTGACTCTGGAGGTGGAGGCAGGAGGATCAGGATTTTTAAGGCCAGAGGTAGCCTACACAACTTAGTGAGATGCTGCCACAAAATCAGAAAAAATATCCTGAAAAAAAATATCTGAGAGAAGTCCCAGCACATGTAAGATATCAAGAAACTTTGTACCTTTGAGGTACCTTGATGTTGGGCAATGAGAGAGTGAAATGTAAGTCCAGGCAAGGTCAGGTGAAGTAGGGAGCCCATGTCCGTGTCTGGAGCCCTGGCAATAGGATGCACATGTCAGTCTCATGGCTTCAGATCAGTTTGGAACATCTCAGCATCCTGCTCACATGCGGGATGGCCATAGTCAGACAGTTGCCTTCTCTGGGGACCAAATCCATTCCCTGGGGATATGAGGATTGAATGAGGTCAGGGGGCAAAGTGGTTAGCCCAGGATCTGGCTTAAGCGTTGGTGGTCAGTAGCTGAAATAACAGGCACAATCTAAGTTAATGGCAACTCTATCCTGCCAGCAGCTCATGTCAAAAGCCCAAGAGGCACCCTCGACTCCTCTTTCTCTCATATCCCTCACCAAAACTGTCTGCAAATCCTGTGGTCTCCACTTCTATCCAGCACCTTCCCTCTTCTCACTGTCTCCTGTTGTTCCTTCCAGGCCCAAGCTGCCATCGCCCCTCACCTGGGTTCCTATAGCATCTTCCCAGGACATCTCCCATTGCCTCTCAGGCCTTTCTCAACATGGCAGCTAAAAGGATCCAAGCCTCCATGGCTCCCTAGTTCATTCACCCAAGCCTGTGCAATGGCCAGGAAGACGGCTCATGATCCGCCCCCATTCTATGGCACTCCGCTTGACTCCTCTGTCCCAGCCTCGCTGACTCTCCTGTTCCTCAACACACAGGGCTGGCCTCCCTTGCCTGGGATGCACATTTCTTGATGCCCATGTGACTCAGTTTCCCTTTCCTGTGGACACTGCTGGTGCTGGCTCACCCCAGAATCCCCTTGCTCCCTTACCGTGATTTAATAGACCTTTTCTTGTGGCATTTAGCACCTTCAAGCATGCCACATAACTTACTGATTTAATCTCTGTTTTGTTGTCTGATGTATCTTAGGAACCTAGAACTCAGTGAGAATTTGCTGTGTGAGTGATACAATCTCACAACGAGCCTAGGCAGTAGCTACTGCAAACTACTCCAGTTTAATGGTAGAGACCCCCTGACTTTCCACAGGTAAGTTCTGATCCTCTCCAGGTATCTAGGGTCAGGGTCAGGAAAACAGTGAACAATGGCTCTCCAGCCCCTAGCTCCCTCCCTTTATGATTCTCCCACCTGGGGGACAAGTGAAAGCATAGGTACAATACCACTCCTTGGTTCCCCTTTGCACAGCTAAGGCCATTGGTGCCTTAGTTTTTCCTGAGGTTTTTTTTTTTCTTTTTTTTTTTTTTTTCTACTTCCTAGATGGGAGAAAATGAGGGAAATTAATGTGGACAACACAAGACTCATAAAGCTGCCTAGGTTATAAAGTGCAGGTTTCTGATCCAGTCCTCAGTATGCAGGCTCTGTCTTGTTTCCAGTACCTTCTTAGGTGGCTGCATTCTTGTATCAGAAGCCTGGCCAGACTTCCTAGGTGACTGACTTGCTTTCCCTCCTTCCTGTGATCTGTCTCCCACTTTCTCCCACTTTCTCTCTATCTGTCCTGCTATCTGTCTCCCACTTTCTCCCTCCTGCGCCTGGAGCTAGAAAGTGTACCTGGTGTTTCCTAATCACAACCTAGAGGAAACCACTTCTCTGGGACAGTAGTTTCCTCGTGTATAAAATGGAACAAGTAATCTTGGCTTTGAGTTAAAGCACTTATGAGAGGTACAGAGAGAAGAACAGGTGTCACAGACTTTGGGAACTTTCAAACCTTACACAAACCTAAGGTAAATAGGAGGCATGCAGGTGGAGTCAGGTTCTGCCCCAGGGCCAGTGCGACAAAGGAACTTGAACTAAGGGGCAAGAGGGGCTGCTGACACAGCCAGCATCTGCAGATCTCCCCATTGCTGGGTCAGGTCACCCTTGCTGGGGACTTGCAGTCTGATCACAGACTGGATTGGAAACCAGCACTTCACATGCAGAAAGCTTTATGACTTTTGTGTTTTCTGTGTTACACAGTGGCCCTTTGGTTTCCCACCTACCTGGTTGTACATGAGGCAGGGACAGGGGGAGCTGGAACACAGACAGAAACTGAGGCCCAAAGTGAGGCCACACTTGGAGGTGGCCAAGTCTGGTACAAAATCCCAGAGAATCTCCCAGGCAGGAGGGCCTCTGAGGGCAGAATCCTTCTACACTCTTGGGAAGACTTGCTTAGTACAATGCAATCTGTAAGGGATCTACTGTATGTCGAGCACTATATGTTGGTATTGGGGACCCAGCTGTGAGGGAAGTAGATAGGGCTCCTTCCCACAGGGTGCACACCATCCATGGTTGAGACAGTTATTGAGCAAACACACAGACTTCAATGGTTAACAACAGGCAACACTTAGAAGGAGAGGCATAGAGTGCCGTGAGAGTTTAGTGGAAGGGCTTCCTTGAGGAGGCACATTGCAGCTAAGAACTAGTTGCAAGAAACTGTTCAATTATTTCTAGTAAGTCACCACTGTGTTCCCCATCTGACCCTGCAGCTCCCAGGAAGCTGAATAGACAGGGTGGCCCTGAGGCCGTAGCCCACAGCTCAGCCTCTGGTATGGGTAAGAGGGGCAGTGATAGGGCATGGAGGTCCTAGGGGTGCAGCCTGAGCTGGAGCTCAAGCAATCTGAGGACTTGCCCCCAGCCCTTTGGTCTTTCCCATCCCCCCACACATCCTTGAACACAACTGAGCCAGCGGGACAGAACAGCAAGGTCTGGCTGCTCGGTCACCCATGGATGTGGTGGGGCAGGGCCCCATGACCTCATTGCAATGGTTTCCTTGCCAGCAGGAGGAGAAAACAAGCACTGAGAAGGTCCCCAGTTCTCCCCAAGCCTGCTCACAAAGACTCAAAGGGACAGCAGGCCTCTGCTCCAGGCAAAAGGCAGTGTGCCCTGCTCAGGAGGCCTGAAAGGAATTTGAAAGTACTTGTTTCCCCCAGAAGAAATTCCAAAGATTGCTCAACATTCCTTAGACTCCAAGAGCTGGGATTTGTACTGAGAGCCTGAGGTAATGGGAGCCTTGAGTCTGCCATGCAGCCTGGGCCTGTCAGGCAACAGCCCCTCTGTCCTGCTGCCTGGAGGAAGAGGGAGGCAGAGGAGTCAAGATCCAACCCTCCCCATACACTGGGCACCAAGAGTGGGGTGGACTGGGGTGGAGCTGGAAGACAGTTGAGGGACCCCTAGGCTTTTGTGGAGGAGAGATGATGGTCCTGCCATCCCGTGAGAGCTGCCATGTTCCCAAGCAGGCTTGAGGCTGGGAACACAGATTCTCCAACTCTCTATAAAGCGGGCTTCAAACCTTCAAAAAATTCAGTTCAGGTTCAAGCGTGGTTTCAATATGTTAAAATTTAGAGGATTTGGGTTTAAAATTTCAATCCTATGTGTAAATAGACAATTTTTTTTCAATTTTTATTCATTCAGTTAGTTATTTTTGCGGTATTTGGGGAGTTGAACCTAGGGCCTCACACATGCTTTTGCGAGTGCTCTACCACTGAGCTGTACTCCCAGCCCATTTTTCACTTTTTATTTGACATAGGATCTTGTTAAGTTTCACAGGCTGCTTCTGGCCTCAAACTTGTGATCCTCCTGCCTCCTTCTCCTAAGTCATTTTTTTTCTATTTTTAAATAGCTAATAATAATTAAAAAATAGAAAACATTAAAAGCTGAACCCAAATCCTATTTTTCACTGGGTTCAGGTTCACATTCAGGTTCAGACTCAAGTTCAGGTTCAGAATTTTTTTTTTTTAATGTTTGAACCAAATGGGTTCAGGATTTGGATTTGAGTTTGGTTGGAAGCCCTTGTGCAAAGTCTTGTTTTTGCAGCTTTCAGGAGCCATAGGAGTAGCTCACTGAGATTCACCTACTGTGGTGGCCAGGGAGATGAGCTCCTTCTCCCCAGATCTCAGCCTGAGGACCCTGACTCAAATGCCACCTCCTCCAGGCAGCCTACTCCTTGCCTGGGCTGAAATGCATCTCTTCCTGTCCTTTGATAAGGCTCCTATTCCATTGTGCTTCATATTGTAGCTATTTCTATAAACATCTGTTCTCTTCTACTAAGGTGAGAAGGAAAGGCAGGACACTTTTTGGTCCATGTCTGTGTAATCCTGCAGGGCCCAGCCAGCACAGAGATCTGGACATCAAGATGTTCACCACAGCATTGCTTACAATAGGGGAAAACAGTAAGTTATCTAAATGTTCAGGAACAGCGGCTTGATTAAATAGAGTGTACTCATATGGCAGAATGCTAAGCAGCCACTGACAATTTAATTTTTTTAAATATTTAAAGATATGAGAGAGAGCCAAGTGCTGTAGTGCTCACCTGTAATCCCAGTGACTTGGGAGGCTAAGGCAAGAAGATTTCGAGTTTGAGGCTATAGGCAGCCTATAAAATATAGCGAGACCCTGTCTCAGAATAAACTCCTGCCTCAGCCTCCCGAGTGCTGGAATTACAGATGTGCACCACCACATCCAGCTCCATCCTTCATTTTCTAAGATAGTCTGTTCTGGCTGGGGATGTGGCTCAGTGGTGGAGCACTTACCTAGCATGTGGGAGACCCTGGGTGAAATCCCCCAGTAACACAAAAAAACCAAGACAAAAAACAATGAATAAGAAAAACTCTTCTCATATGTGATTTCCCTTCCCCTTTACCCATAGGGTATAATTTCTGGGTCTAAAGGTGACTATTTTTGAGATTATTGAAATATATTTTCAAATTTTCCTCCAGAAAAGTTGTTTCAATTTACACTCAGCAGCAAATGAGAATTTTGTCTGAAGGCCCGTCCATAGAAGGTTGGTTTCTCATTGTTAAAGACAGTGGATAAATTTGAGAGAAATTTTAATAGGCAGAAGTGATAGAATTTGATGGCTGCTTGGTTTTGGAGGGGAAATTAAGAGAAGCAGGAGATGATGACATTATGGTCCTTGGCTTAAATGTATATTAAGGTGGGGAAGCTTTCAGCTAAGATGGGAAAAAATATAGAGACTTGGGGTGAGGAGAATAGAAATTGGGTTTGCTCATATTGCACATTCAAAACATACACATAAAACCCACATAAGACCAAGTAGATAAATAAAAAAAATTTCCCCAAAGAAAACAGGTAACAAAGAATTACAAAATAGCAATTTTACCATTTTGTTATCTAAGATTCATCCCACTGACTTAGTTCTTTTTTTTTTTTTTCCCCAGTACTTTGGGGTCAAACCTAGGGCCTTGCACATACTTTGCAAGTTCTCTACGGCTGGGCTGCACCCCCAACCCCATTTTTTATTTTTTATCTTGAGACAGGGTCTTACTAAGTTACACAGGCTGCCTCTGGCCTTGAACTTGCAATCTTCCTGCCCCTGCCTCTCAAGTCATTGAAATTAAAGGAGTATGCCACTGTGCTCTGCTTTTCAGAATTTAAATTTTTACAATTTTATTTAAAGTGGAGGATTTGGAGTTGATCACATAAGATCTGGAAAAACAGAGGTGTATGCTAGGAATAGATCCTTGCACATTGACAACATTCACCCTCTCCTTCATCTTCATTTTTCTCTGCAAGTCACTTTATTCTGTAGCATTGTCATACAACAGGAAGCATGGCTTTTGGGAGCTTATTACCTACCTTTCATATCTCTGCCTTCAGAGTGCTATTAAACTCTGCTCTCTCTGATCTCAAGTCAAAAATCTCAAGGCAGGGCTCGCTTCGATCCAACATGGTCCATCAACTTATGCCTGTGGCTGAGCTATTAATACTGACCACCTTAGGTGAAGTACCCTTCCATGAGCTAATAAATGGTGCCTGGGGACAGGATTTAGAAGAAAATGGAGCATGTAGGTGAATCACATGGTTAGAATTGGCGATGAACACTATCTCGAAGAAGGGTGTGTGCTTCTAGGGATTGTCAAACAATGGGTATATACTGGAAGCCTGGTACATTGTTGTTGGTAGGTGCCATCAAGTCCGGTCAGACTTATAATGACCCTATGCACAGCAGATGAAACATTACCCAACACTGTGCCATGCCCAGCACTATTGTCAGTGATTCTCTGCTATCATAGGGTTCTCAATGGCTGATTGTTTAGGGGGAGTGGTCTGCCAGGTCCTTTTCCCAAGCCAACAGCACCTGGTGTTCCCATGTGATCTCCCATCCAAGTACTAACCAGGCCCAACCCTGCTTAGCTTCCAACATCTGACAGGATTAGATGACAGGGTGGTAAGCCTGCAGGCTGGAAGCCTGATATACTCACATACTTTTCACTCATACTAATAATGTCCCCAAATGTCCTCTCTTAATGCAATGCAACCATTGCCATTTTAGCAGAATGTAGCTCAAAGTCATCTCTGGCTACAACCTCTAGCTCCAAGTTCAGAATCAACTGTATGGGAAATTTCTTTTTTCCTTTGATAACAATTAAGATTTTATGATTTATTCTTTGCATTCCATTGATTTATGATTTATTCTGCTCAGCATTTAGGGGGCACATTCTATCTGAGGATTCTGGAGAATTCGTGACCATTACCTCAAAATAGTTTTCTCTGCTATTTGCTATAATCCTTTCTTGAATACTTTCTCTTGGATGAAGGCTCTCAAACATTTCCATTTCTCATAATAATTGCCCTTGCATAACTATTTTTTACCTCCTGTACAATGTTCTCAGTGAATTCCTCAGTCCCTTCTTCCAAAGTACTAATTATTTATTCAACTATATTCTGTTCAGAGCTTCCCCATCTGTTCAAATTCGAGCTTTTTCATTTCCAAGGATTCTAATTGTGCCTCTTTCATGTCTACTCATTCTTGTTCATTCTTTCCCTTATCTTTTGCAGATTCTAAGTATTTTATAAGCATTTTCACCTTGCTCTACTATTTTCTTTTCATCTGGAGGCAGCTCATCTCCTGCTCATTGCTTTTGTTGGCAGTCTTTCTTCACTTTCACAGTTTTCCTGTTTCATTTCCATGGAGATGTTTGTTTTCCTTTGAAATGTGGCAGTATGATTTTTTTCCCCTCTTTTACTGGGAAGGCAGTTTAGAGTGATAGTTAGGAGCTCAGGTTCTAAAGCCATACTGCCAATGCTCAGAATTTGGCTTTGTGACTTAATAGCTGCATAGCCTTGGCAAGTTTGTTTGGTTCTTTCTTTCTTTTCTTTCTTTCTTTCCTTTCTTTCTCTTTCTTTCTTTCTTTCTTTCTTTTTCTTTCTTTCTTCCTCTCTTTTTTTCTCCTTCTTCTTCTTCTTCTTCTTCTTCTTCTTCTTCTTCTTCTTCTTCTTCTTCTTCTTCTTCTTCTTCTTTTTTTTGAGATAAGGTCTCATTAGGTAGCTCAGGCTGCTCCCAAACTGGCAATCCTCCTGCCCGTTTCTGAATGCTGGGATTATAGGTGCGTGCCACTATGTCCATTTCTTGGCAGATATCTTCACTTCTCTGAGCCTCAGTTTCCTCATCTGTGAATTGGGGGACAATAATAGCACCAAGGGCTGGGATTTGGCTCAGTTGGTAGAGCGCTGCGCTGCAGTCTATGAGGTCCCGAGTTCAATTCCCAGCACCACAAAAATGGGAGAAGGGCCTGGCAATCCACTCCCAAGGCAATCCCGAAGCAGTATGCCATTGAAAACCCTATGAGTGTCGCTATGAGTTGGATACCGACTCGATGGCACCTAACAACAACAACAAATAGCACCAACCTAGAGATTTGGGTGGGGGAGAGCTGACTGAGCAAATGCATATAACACTATGTGTACACAGTGCCTGAGCACGGTGAGTGCTTAATATGTATTGGCTATTATTTCAACATACACTATTTGGAGAAAATGAGTGAGTTGGATGTATGGAAGTAGTGCTTGAAATGTGAACTTAGAAGGCTATTTGACAGTAAGTCCAAGTCCAGGATGCCTGCATGTGTCCATTCTTCCTGCTCAAGTCTCCATGTGGCTCTTCATGATTTGTCCTCATTTGTTACATATCTACAACCACCAACCACTTCCAACATACTCCGTGTGCAATGTTAATGAGAAATAAGGTAACTGTGATAAATTCTACCATTTAAAATGGGTGGAAAGGAAACAATATTCAACAGGGATACTGCTCCAGCATTTAAACACATCCAGCTGCTTAGGGATGATGAGGTCAGGGCCATAGTCGGTGAACATCATGACATCGTAGGCAAAGAGTAAGTTCTCTGGTCAGCCAGACAGCCCTCCAGGTTTTTCCTGTTGCTCTCATTCCCTTCGCCTATACCCACAGGTCCCCTCAAGAGTTTAACAGGAAGGTGGAGGCCCTTGCCCAGGCTGTACTACCTTACAAACCACTTCCTGATGGTCTAGTTACCTGGGGATTACCTAGGGAAGAGTTTCCCAAACTCATTAAACTCCTGGGGAATTTCCAGTCACGACCCAGGTCTACTAGGTCTCTAGGGGAGGTGCTTTGGAATCTGTACTTTTAACAATCACCTCAAGTGATTTTTTTTTTTTTTTTTTTTTCCACACTAGGGGGTTGAACCCAGGTCCTCACATATACTGTTGCAAGTACTTTACTACTGGGCTGTACCCCCAGCCCATTTTTTACTTTTTATTTTGAGATAGGGTTAAGTTACACAGGCTACCCCTGACCTTGAACTTGTGATCCCCCTCCCTCCACCTCCTGAGTCACTGGAATTAGATGCATGTGCCACTATACCTGGCCTCATCCCAAGTGATTCTAATCAGCAAATAAGTTTAGAAAATAACCACCCTAGTGGTTGAGCAATCATATACCCCAATTTGGCAGGCTTAGGATTTTTTAGATCTAAAATCTTAAACTTCTCATCATCTGACTGTGAGTTTCATTTTAGGGCCTTTATTGGCTAATAGCCAACTCCAGGTACTGGTTCCTCCCTGTAGCAATAGCTCTCAGGGGCTGCCCATCCCCTAGGGGCTCAGCAGGAGCTGGTGGGGAAAGAAGGCAGGGCTCCTCTGCCTTGCAATGCCATCCCTGCCAGGGATTTTCCCTCTACTCAGGTAGGGTAGGGACAGGATGGTAATTCCTTTTCAGCCAGGGAGTACATAACACGATGTGCTTGGCTGGCTGTGGTCCTTCCCAGATACTACCAGGATTCTGTCTTCTTCTCCTTCTCCTCCTCCTTTTCCTCCTCCTCTTCCTCCTCTTCCTTCTCCTCCTCTTTCTTCTTTGCCTTCTTCTATAGGGTCTCACTATATATGTAGCCCAGGTAAACCATGAACTTGCTATGTAGCCCAGGCCAGTCTAGAACTCATGGTCCTTCTGCCTCCACCTCCCTAGTACCACTATGCCTGGCCCCTATGGCTTCTTTTTTAATTTTTTTGTTTTTAGGTGCCTTCAAGTCAGGTCTGACTCATAGCGACCCTATATACAACAGAACAAAACACTCCCCAATTCTGTGCCATGCCCAGCACTATGTCAATGCTTCTCTACTATTCACAGGGTTTTCAGTAGCTGATTGTTTTGGGATTGTTCTTGGGAATGGGCTGCCAAGTTCTTCTCCCATTTTTGTGGTGCTGGGGATCAAACCCAGGGCCTCAGAGAGCACAGAGCAGGACTCTACCAACTGAGCCAAACCCCAGCCCACTTTTATTGATTGATTGATTTTTGCAGTACTGGAGGTTGGAACCCAGGACCCAGCACATGCTAGGCAAGTGCTCTACCACTAGGCTGCACCTCCAGCCCCTTTTTAATTTCTTATGTTGAGACATTGTCTCACAGGGTCTCACTAAGTTGCACAGGCTGCCTCTGGCTTTGCAATCCTCCTGCCTCAGCCCCGTGAGTGGCTGGGATTACATGTGTGTGCCACTGCACCTGGCTCCCTGTGGCTTCTTAACAGCAGAACCTTTAGTGTGGAGAAAGAATGAGAGATTTGCTCTTCATCTAAGGGCATGACTATCAATAAAGGCTGCGTCCTAGCCACTTGAGACTGTAGGCTACTAACAGGAAGACTTCTCTTAAAGCTGTATTTACCTGTCCAGAGGCTCCTTGAGTGCTCACTTCTCTTTCCCAGCCACTTTACCAAAGACTAAACAAAATCACCATCACATTCTATTATTCTGGTATTTTCATATTAAGTCTCCTACAGCACAAGTTGAATAGCACATGATCTGAATCCTAAGAGACACTGGAAAATAATCTAAATAATTACCTTTATAATATGAAAATAGGGCATGCAATTTCCCCAGCGTAGGATCTAGAGATGCTCCTGGCCAGCCCTGTTCCCTAACCAACCTTGAACCAACCACATGGGGCTCATAAACTTCTATAGCCCAGTTCAAGTTCCAGTGTCTGTATTGAGAAACACAACTCAAACTGCTTTTGGCAAAAGAAACCTTCACTGAAAGGCTCACGTAGCCAGGAGAGGAGCAGATTGTCCTCATCCCATCCTTCCTTCCCTCCACATATTGATGCCCTGCTTCCCAATGGGCTTGGTGCCAATGGCAGGATGGTGCCTCTGGATGGTGTGGTGACTCACTCATGCCTCAGCACCAAGATAGTGAGGAGACTGGGGACTATTTTCTCCACTTCTAGAATTTTAAGTACAAAAAAAGGTTCTCAGCAGCTTGGTTAGGCTCTGTTATCCAGTCTACTTTGACCCACATGTTTAGAAGTATTTCCTAGAAGAAAGGTATTTTCTAGGTAGATAAATAATGTATATATGCTTTACCCCTAAATTGAAGGAATGCAAATTAAAATGATAATTAAATACGATTGGAATGAAAGGAAATGAAAGTACTCAGTGCTGGAGTACCAGTCTCTATTGCTGCGATATTGCATTTCCACAAATTTGCTGCCTTAAAACCTCACAAATTTAATCTCTTACAGCTCTGCAGTCAGAAGTCCAACCCAGGTCTCACTGGGGTGAGATCAAGGTGTTGACAAGGCTGAGCTCCTTTCTGGAGACTCTAGGATACAATTCATTTCCTTGTCATGTCCAGCTTCTGGAAGTTTCCCATGTTCCTTGGCTCCTGGCCTTTTTTCCCCCTTTAAAATAGTTGAAAGAGTACATATTACATTCAAGAATATATGAGTAGTTTTATTTGCCACTTGCAAAGTCTTCTCCTTTCATTGTTTTCTGAGAGTCTTGTGAGGAAGGAAGAATGGGGAAAAGGATGTTCAGCACTAGACAGAAGAAATTCTGGTAGACTCAAGCAAGGAGCATTGATAGAACAGCAGTTCACAGAAATGCTATTTTAATTATTCCTCAAGCCATTTATGTTCATTCTAGTAATACTCATACTGGTTTCCAAACATATGTGATCAAATCCCACCCTCCTAGTGAAGAGAGGCTTTGGGGTGCCCTGATGTTCATGAGGGACCCAGAGCTTCCCCCAAGAGGAGAGCCCTTTTCAGTGATCTCATCCTCTGGTTTGTCTCAAGATGGTACCAGTTATTTCTGCCTTCTGAAAGACAGGCGAGGCCTCTAGCACAAGCTTCTTCCAGGTGCTATTAACTTCAGGGCCCCCACCCCCAGTGGACTTTTATGTTTGTGGATTTCATTTTTATCTTTCACGCTCTAGATAAGTATTCCAGCAGGAGACGTCTTCTGACTATCAGCTGTATGACTTTGGACCATTAGGCTTGCTAAGGACTTCTGCCAGAATCACCTGAGAAGCTGTCTCAAATCACAGATGCCTAGGACCAACAGCACTCCAAGAGATCCTGTCAGTATGTCATCAGGGTTATTAAAGCTTTCTCCTGAGACCTGATGGGCACACTTGGTTCAGAACCATAGCATCAGACAGCGTCTGCCTTGGTCCTCACCAAGTTCTTCCAGCCAAGTTCTAAAAACCCTGGCTTTTAGCTCCATGTGTCAGGAGTCATGTGTCCGTATTTTTTTTTCTCAAGCTTCCCAGCACATTGACATTCACGCTCTGTCAGGAAAATAGCCAACCATCCTTGAAAGTCTTTGGTATTGTCTTGATTTCATGGTTTGGCTATGGTGGCCTCCCGAGCCACTTCAGATCCCTTTCTTTCTGTTTCTCTCTGTCCCTCCACATTTCTTGTTTCAGATGAAACTGTAGGTTGGCTTTGTTCTTTTCCTCTATTTTTTCCCCATATTATTATGTATCTGTAGATTTTCAACTTCCACTTTTAAAGAACCAAGAAGCAAAAGGATTTCTCTCTCCAGGACCATTTGAAAAATCCTGTGGAAAAATCATGTTTGAGAGGCAATCAGGATAATGGCCAAGAGCCTGGAGTCTAAAGCCACAGTTTAAATCCTGGCTGCATTAATATAAACAAGTCATTTAACCTCTGTGCGTCAACTTCCCCACCTGTAAATGAGGATGGTGATCATTACAGTACTCCATTGGGTTCTTGGGTGGCTTCCATGACAAAAGTGCCTGGGACTTCATAAAAACTGTAGCTGGCCCTCCATATCCACCATTTCCACATCTGTGGGTTCAACCAACCCCAGACTGAAAATACTTTTTAGTCAGATGTGGTGGCACATGCCTCTAATCCCACTGACTTGAGAGGCTGAGGCAGGAGGATTGCAAATTTGAGGCTAGAGGCAGCCTGTGTAACTTAGTGAGACCCTGTCTCAAGCTAAAAGGTAAAAAATGGACTAGGGGTACAGCTCAGTGGTAGAGCACTTCCTAAGCATGCATGAGGCTCTGGGTTCAATCCCTCAGTACTGAAAAGAAAAAAGAAAAAAAAGAAAAGAAAAGAAAGAGAAAAAATATAAAAAGGAAAAGAAAACAAGGAAAGAATGAAAGAAGAAAATATTTTTAAAAAATTGTATCTGTATTTAACAAGCGCAGTCCTTTTTTCTTGTCATTATTCTCCAAGCAATGCAGGATAACAACTCTTTATATAACATTTACATTGTATTAAGTATTATAAGTAACCTGTTGTTGTTGTTAGGTGCCATCAAGTCCTGTCCGACTCATAGCGACCCTTATAGGGTTTTCAATGGCTGATTGTTTTGGGATTGCCTTGGGAGTGGGTTGCCACATCCTTCTACTGTTTTTGTGGTGCTGGGAATCAAACTCCGGACCTCAGAGACTGCAGAGCGGCACTCTACCAACTGAGCTAAATCCCAGCCCATAAGTAACCTAGAGATGGCTTAAAGTATACAAGAGGCTGTGCATAGTTTATATAAAAATTCTGTGCCATTTTATAGAAGGGGCTTAGCATCCTCTGATTTGGTGAAGGTCCTGGCAAGCCCAGCCCCAGGATACTAAGGGATGACTATGTATATAAGTATGGCAACCAGCTGTCTGCAGGTGACATAGAATGCTCAATTTGCTTTATGAATCCATCTCTAATTCTAAAAACATGTGTCAATATTGGTTTACCATGTAATGGGCTGGAATTTAGCTCAGTTGGTAGAGCACTGCACTACAGTCTCTGAGGTCTGGAGTTCAATTCCCAGCGCCGCAAAAATGGGAGAAGGACCTGGCAATCCACTCCCAAGGCAATCCCGAAACAGTCAGCCATTGAAAACCCTATGAGGGTCGCTATGAGTCGGATACCGACTTGACGGCACCTAACAACAACAACAATGTATAAGTGAGTAGGCCTTCAAGAGAAAGTTACCATTCCATCATCGAGACCTCTTTGTTTCACTCAAGGAAATCAGATTTGAGCAAGTTGGGAAATTTACATGAGTCAAAAATTTTGAAGGAGAATATAACAAGAGAAAGAAATATCCAAGAAATAAAATTCTCAGTGTGCAATCAAAAGCTAACCAAGTAAATGGACTTGGCCCCTCCCACTCCTTCTTCTCCTGTTTGATCCTTCTTCAAGTTCCGTCCAGTTTACACCCTGAATTTGTCTCACTGCTTCTTCCCATTCCCACATCATCTACTCCTACTCAGGCTCACTTCATTTTTGTCCTACGCTATCGCATTGGCTTCCCAGCTGCCTTCCAATATCCACTCTGGCCCCTTTCATTCTCCATACTCCACATGGTATCCAGAATGTGTTTTGAAATACAAATCTTATTGTATTTTTATCAACTGTATTCTACCAGCATGCTCCTAAAACTACCCAATGGCTCTCCAGAACTTTCAGAATAAAGAAAAACAGCTTTAATAGCTAACCAGACGCTGCAGAATCTAGACCACATGTGTTTCTTCAGTGTCCCCATCACCATTTTACTGTCTCTACTCCACTCACAATGGCCTTCTTTAAGTCCTGCATAATCATCAAGCTTTCCTGTACCACAGGGCTTTTGTACATGCTAGTCTCTTTCTAGAAGGCTCCTTCTCTCCTCCCTCCTTTCCCCACTTTAAAAAGTATTAATGGACTATTTTTAGAGCATCTGTAGCCTGGCATCTGATCTCGTCTGATCTTGGAAGTTAAGCAGGGTCGGCTTGTTTAGTCCTTGGATAGGAGACATCTTGGGAATACCAGGTGCTGCAGGCTAGGAAGAAGGACCTGGCAGCCCACTCCCAAAACAATCAGCCATGTAAAACTTTATGAATAGCAGAGAAGCACTGAAAATAGTCCTGGGCATGGCACACTGTTGGGGAGTGTTTTGTTCTGTTGTACATAGGGCCACTATGAGTTGAACCCGACTCAACAGCACCTAACAATAACAATTTTTTAGAGCAGCTTCAGGTTCACAGGAAAACTGAAAGGAAGAAACATAGAGTGCTCATATACCTTGTCTTGTTCCGCCCCCAACACACACACAGCCTCTCCCACCCTCATCATCCTGAATCCCTGTGCCATTGACACACAATTACCACCTAAAGGCTATAGTGTACATTAGTGCTTATGCTGTGTTGTACATTCTATGGGTTTAGACAACTGTGTAATGATAGGCACACATATAGTATCATACAGAATCATTTCACTGATCTAAAACTTCTTTATTCTCCATGTGTTTATCCTTCCTTCTCCCAAAACCCCTGGCAACCACTGATCTTTTTTACTGCCTCCATAATTTTGCCTTTTCTAGAATGCCATATCATTATAATCATACAGTAAGTAGCTTTCAGATTGGCCTCTTTCACTTAGCAATATACCTTTAAGATTCCTCTATGTCTTCATGGCTTGATAGCTCATTTGTTTTTCATCTGAATAATATTACACTGTATGGCTGTCATAGTTTATCCTTTCATCTATTGAAGGACATATTGGTTGCTTTCATGTTTTGATGACAACTGCAATAAACATTGGCGTGCAGGTTTTTTGTGTGGACATAAGTTTTTGATTCATTTGAGTAAATACCAAGGAGCATGATTGCTGGATCATATGGTAGGAATAAGTTTAGTTTTGTAAGAAACCACCAAACTATCACCCAAAGTGGCTGTACCATTTTGCATTCCCACCAACCATATACCAGAGTTCTGATTGTTCCATATCCTCAAAAGCATTTGGTGGTGTCAGCATTTTGGATTTTAGCCATTCTAATTGATGTTCCTCTCCTCTCCTCTTCCTCTCTCTCTCTCTCTCTCTCCTACTGGGAATGAAACCCAGGGGCTTGAATGCTAGGCAAGTGCTCTATCACTGAGCCACACTCCAGCCCTATCATTGCTGTTTTCATTTGTGATTTCCTGAGGACTATGACACAGATCATCTTTTCATATGCTTATTTTTCATCAGTATGTCTTCTTGCGTGAGCAATCTGTACAGATCTTTTGTCCTTTTTTTTTTCCTTTGTATGTGTGATTTAGGCTTTTTTTTTTTTTTTTCCTCTTTTCTTTTTTTCTTGAACCTAGGGCCTCACACTTGAATGCTTTGCAAGTGCTGGGCCACTAAGCTGCACCCTCAGCCCATTTTTTGTACTTTTTGAGACAGGGTCTCCCTAAATTATGCAGACTGCCTCTGGTCTCGAACTTGCCACCCTCCTGGCTCCACCTCCCGAGCTGTTGGGATTATAGGTGTGCACCTCTGCACCTGGCTCTTGTTTTTGTTTTTTTAAGACAGGGTCTTCCTGTGTGGCTCAGCTGGTCTGGAACTCTCTGTATACCCCAAATGGCCTCAAACCCTTGATCCTCCTGCCTCAGCCTCCCGAGTGCTGGGATTTCCAGGGTGTACCACCATGCCTGGATTTTGCCCATTTTTAAATGGAGTTGTTTCCTCTCTCTTTTTGACCTCAGTAAACCCCTCCCAGCCTGCAGCCATACCACCCTGGCATCCAATCCTGTCAGATCTTGGAAACCAAGCAGTGTTGGGCATGGTTGGTCCTTGGATGGGAGACCACCTGGGAATACCAGATGTTGTAGGCTTGGGCGAAGGACCTGGTAGCCCACTCCCAAAAAACAATCAGCTATTGAAAACCCTATGAGTAACAGAGAAGCAGGACATAGTGCCAGATCCAGCACAGTGTCCAGTAGTGTTTCATCTGTTGTACATAAGGTCGCTGTGAGTCAGACCTGACTCAACAGCACCTAACAACAATAATAAACCCCTCCCATTCATGTCTTAGATTAACTAGATTTAAGGAAGAGGAGAAAAAACAGTTCTTTAAAAACTCTTAGAGTACTTTGTGCTTCTTCATAGTTATTATGGCTTTAATTTTGTATTTATTTGTGTAACTATTTGAATAATAATATTTGTTTCCTTTGAGTTTGTCAGAGCAGGCATCACATCTGACTTTATTCCCTGGGATATCAGGAGTCCCTAGTACTATTCCATATATTTATAGAAGAAAGAACAGCTCATAACCTCATTGAGAAGAAGTTTGGACTAAGAGGAGAGAGGTCATCTAAAGAAACCACCTCCAGTGCTGAATGAGTTCAGAATTTCAAAGAGTATATGTAGCAGTGGGGGGCAGAATGCAGAGGGCCAAAAACAAATACCAAAAAGCAGCACAACCCATGTAAGACTGGTGTTAGGAATACTAACATGCAAACTGAGCTGTGGCTTGAACGAATGGCAGAAACCACAGAAACACTGTTGTAGAAAATTATCTGGAACAAGAAAAATAACAAGGGAGAGTGAGGCCCCACTCTTACTGGAGGAAGCAACATTTTTAACACATCATGTTGTTCTCCATTAAGAAGAGTAATTCTCAAGCAGGAAAACAGAAAGGCAAATTCCAGAAGAAGGACGTCAGGCTCTAGGTCAGTGTAGAAGTTGGGGAGGCATCTTGCCACACTGATTGAGCTTGGGTTGCAGATACATTTAATTAGAGCTCAGGAAAGACACTGTCCATGATTTCTGAGAAATTTGGGAGAGGAGCCAATAACCAGAGAAGTGTGAAATGTTTGTCAGTTTTCAAAAGGAAAGAATGTGCAAATGGGGTAAATTTAATGACCCCTGACTTCCAAACTTGAAATTAATTCACAGTACAAATCTGGACCAGATTTGTAACAGAGTGCCTAGAAAGTGGAATTTTTAAATTTTTCTGCCTCAATACACTTCCATTTAAAAGTTGCCAGCTCTGAGAGCTGAAGACAGCCAATCTCCTTGGAGGAAGTCTTTGTCCCTACAACAATCACATGAATGGTCTCCTTCAGTTATGTAAATGAGGGCAACTAGGCACCATTGCCCCAGAATAGGATGTAACTGGACATTTTTCCTAACGTGTAGCTTGACAGAGGCTATTCTCCATATTTCTTGGTATGAAGAGCATATTGCTGGAGACTTCTGGGAGGAAATGCAGCAGAACTAATTCCTTCTCCTTGCAGGCTAAATATTATAAGATCTCTGATGGGCTGAAATGGCCATACCTGAATACGTAGATGGGTTCCACTCAAAATGACCAAGAGCTCCTTCACGAGGGGAAAACTAACCAGGTGGGAAGAGGAAGTGTGAAACAGTGACTTGACTATCCTCCTCCATGCTGTGTGGCTGAGGCCCCAGGAGACAGGGTTTGTGCACAAGAGCCCAAGTGGGTGACAAACTTGTCTCGGTGTTACACTTGGGAAGACTCACCTAGGCCCTGGGGAGAGAGCTAGAATATTGACATCAGTGCAGCAGAACTGGGTGAGGCCTGTAGGTTTCAACAGTGACACAGGTGGCAGCCAGGGGTGAGGGGTGGGGAGGGAACCGGGTTCCCTTGGCCAAATCCTATATCAAGTATACAGCCCAATGAAGGCAGCAAGGAGGCATAGATTTTGCTTATTTAGTGCACTGGGCTGAATAGTCTCCTTCTAAAATTCGTGTCCACCAAGAACCTCAGAATAGGGCCTTATTTTGAAATAATGTCTTTAATGTGATTAGTTAAGATGAGGTCCTACTGGATTAGGGTGAGACATAAATCTAATACAGCTGGTGTCTTTACAAGAAGAGGAGACATGCAGAGACACACAGGGAGGAAGGCCAGGTGATATTGGGGGCAGAGGTGGTTGCTCCTGCAGGTCTAGGAATGCCAAACAACCCCAGGAGATGGGCGGAGGCATGGAACAGACTCTCCCTGGCAGCCTCCAGAAGGAACAAGCCGCCTACACCTTAATTTCAGACTTCTGGCTTCTGGAGCCCCGAGAGAAAACATTTCTGCTATTTTAAGTCAACTTTATGGTATTTTGTTACAGCAGTCAGAGGAACTAATTGATTTGGGTATGTGGGGAGTCAAGAGACTTATCTGGAAAATAAGCAATTATATGAATCATATTTGAATCCTCAACCAGTAAGGCAAGTTACACTAGTTACATATTATTAAACAGATATCTGTTCTGATGAATCAAGAAAATGCAAGACTGATGATATTGCACCATACTTATGTGGCTAAACTAGAAAATGTGGATTAGATGATAGTACAAGTGTGAGGGTCTTCAGCTGCCTTCACAGCCAATCGGATTGACTGATGCAGACCCAGGGGGAGACTGTATGCCTCTGTCTTCACACTGCCCAGAAGGCTTTGAATACGTTCCCATCAAGTGTACATGTAACACAAAGTTGGCAGGGATAACTAATATGATAAATATCAGCCTCTCCATTCAAATTAATCAGGACAGCTAGAAGGATGAATCAGAAGCCCCAAGATGAAATTTTATGGGGAGAAATGTAAAGTTAAACCCTCAGGTTCAAGAAAAAAAATTACAAGAATGAAGTGGAGGACCTGGATAGAAACAATTCATGTGGGAAAATGTTTTCAGATTTATAATTGATGCTGGCTTGAAAGGAGAAAGTAAAAGGACTTGGCTACTTAAAACGGTAATGAAGGTAATTGTTGAAACAGATGTACTAATCACAGCCAATTATTAATGAAGTTTCTTACTGTGGTTAAAATGTTTGCAATATAGGTCATCAAAGTGTTTACTGAGAAAGGCAGATGATTAATGAATAATTAAGAAACAAGAAGCCGATGCAATGAGTGATACCATGATTAGTGACAAGAGCAATACAGTGACTATATTTGTGAACAGAGGAAAGCAGTTTCCTGGAAAATGCTTAGCATAGATTACATATGGGCTGAACAGCCTCAAGATTCCAAATTCGTCCTTCCAGATAGTGCCCTTCCTCACAGAGGGAGCTAAGTACATGCACCAGCCTGAGGAGTCAAGAGAAGGGGAAGCAGATCAGGCCGGTGCTCAGGCCCTGGCCACTGCCTTGCATCAGAGAGGTGAGCCATCAGAGAAGGGACAACATGCAAAGCCACAGCAATGCCTTGAGCCCTGCCTGACCTCACAACATTCCTTCTCTTTTCCCTTCTGAATCTCACGTAGGCATCTGTTGTCCAGGCCAACTCCAAACTACAGAGAAGGGAATTCAGGGAACTGTAATTCCATCTTAGCTAAACTGACACCTTGCAAATACAACACAAATACAACATCTGAAAGACAATTTTTTAACTTTTAAAAAACTTGTCATAGGGCTGGCAACATAGCTCAGTGTTGCAGTGTGTGCTTTGCATGTGTGAGGACCTGGGTTTGATCCCCAGTGCTGAAAAAAAAAAATCCGCTTTAAAATAATATTAGATTTCCAAAAAAATCACACACAAAAAAGTTCCTATACATCCTTTGCTGAGCTTTCCCAAATGTTAACATCTTAACAGAACAATAGTACAAAGATCAAAACCTGGAAGTTGACATCGACACTGTTAGCTAATTTACAGGTCCTAGTCAAATAAAGTCAGTTGCCTTTTCCTGGTCCAGAATTCAACGCAGGCTCCCGCATAGCATTTAGCTGTCATATCTTCTTAGGCTTGTCCATTCTGGGACAGCTCATCGGTCTTCTGAAAAACTTCTTAAGAGTAAGCATGTTAAACCAGGAAATGTCCAGAACAATGAGGGTCTAGAAAGCAAAGAACCCTAAGAGACATTGCTGGAACTAGTGCTGCCAGCCTGGGGAGATGTCTTAAAGGGATGCATTCATTGTCTTCAAATTGTCTTCAGTATTGGTAGAAGCAATACGTAGAATTACCGCTTGGAAGAGCTCAGCTTGGTGCTATGCAGAACATTCTATCAGTTACAACTGACTAACCAGACCCTTGGTCTTGTGCCATACTGACTTGAATCAGGGTAGAGAGATAGGCCTGAAAACCAAGAAACCAGGTAGAGGTCAGGATGGAGAAGCTGGCCAAGGCTGCATGACTTAGGGATGTTGGGCTGAGTGTAGAAAACAGAAAACACAGGAACTTGGTTGGAGCAGGATGATGAGGCAGCAGCTGGGACAGAAGACACCTCTCTCTAACAGGTTTGCTGCCAAGTTTTCTATTATTAGGCAACTTGAGCCAGGCTCAATGGCTCATTCCTCTAATCCCAACGACTCAGGAGGCTGAGGCAGGAGGATTGTGAATTCGAAGCCAGAGGCAGCCTATGCAACTTAGCAAGACCCTATCTCAAAATAAAAAAACTAAAAATGGGCTGGGGGTGCAAGCCCAGCAAAGTATGTGCAAGGCCCTGGGTTCAACTCCCAAGTACCAAAAAAAAAGCAACTTGAGGCATTACTCACAACCCTACCTGAGTGTAGCCCGTCCAGTTTGTCTCTGATTTATCATGTTCAGCAGGAATTGTGCTTGGCCTGGGAGTTCTGTGCTGGGAACAGAAGCACAGTGACATACCTTCCAGGGCACTGAGCCATGCTGGGGTAGGGGGAGGGAGCTGGAAAAGAGCTAATTCCAATCCCTAACATGACTGAAGTGTGAGCAATTCCTGTTGTTAAAGGTTTGGCAGGGATCCTTTGAGTGGCTGTTAGTGATATCTATTGAAATACATGTCATCACTAAAAAACAAAGCCATCCAAATGGCAGAAAGGAAAATCAATTAAAGTATAAGTAAATATTGTGTGGGCTGGGATTTAGCAGTTGGTAGACAGTCGCTCTGGAGTCTCTGAGGTCCCCAGTTCGAATCCCAGCACTGCAAAAATGGGAGAAGGATGTGGCAATCCATTCCTGAGGCAATCTCGAAACAATCAGCCATTGAAAACCCTATGAAGGTCACTATGAGTCGGACACAATTCCATAGCACCTAACAACAACAACAACAAATATTGTGTAGCGATTCCTCCAGTCTGGACATGGGCTGAACATGATGATTGCCATCTTAGCCATGGTGATAGAGAACACCTACAATGACCTCCCACCTTTGGCCCCATAATCCTGGCAATGAAATGGGCAAAATTATACACTTTGGCTAGGCCTATTGTAATCGTAACAGAGCTATCAACATGCTTTCTTGGAGGGAGAAGAAAGGAAGGGTTAGGAGACCCTCAGGGCGCCTCCAAAGATCCTCTCCTGAGGTGCCAATGTCTAGCCCTCCTATCTGCTAAGCTATATGAAAGGCGAATAACTGGCTGAGGGTGGACTTGAAGGTGGTGCAGCTGTGAAAGACATCTTGGTTGGAACTTCTGGGAGGGCACTCCTCCCATTGTGGTTGTTGTTGTTGTTGTTGTTGTTGTTGTTGTTAGGTGCCATCGAGTGGGTATCGGACTCATAGCGACCCTCTGTACAGCAGGGGAAACACTACTGTCAGTGCTTCTCTGCTGTTCATAGGGTTTTCAATGGCAGATTGATTTTTTTTTTGGGGGGGGGGGGTTGCCAGGTCCTTCTCCCAGCCTACAGCTTCTGGTGTTCCCAGGAGGTCTCCCGTCCAGGTACTAACGAGGCCCAACCCTGCTTAGCTTCTGAGATCTGACGGGATCGGATGCCACAGGGCTACAGCTGCAGGCCCCATTGTGGTAGCTGCACCTAAAGGCTGTCCATTAGTCACCCACACCCCTGTAAGGAATCCTAATAAACTCATGGTTCATAAAATTTAATATGATCTGTCCTTTGGTCTGTCTGCATTCCAAAGGCTTTCATGCAACAACACATGGTGCCCGAACTGGAACAGGCAGAACCAAAAATGAGTTGGGAGGGGGCATCCAGTGGAGGTAGGCAGAAGCCCAGGGTCCTGTGAAGAAGCCGCACTGGGGGATAGACTGCAGCAATAGCTTTTCAGCCAAAAGACAAACCCAAACCAAGGTAACCAATCTTGATCTGTGTTGGAGGTGGACTGTGGTGATAGGTCGGTGACTCATGGTTTTCACCCAAATCCCCACTTGGGGAATTCTGTTGTGTGAGAGCTCATGAACGACAGGTGACTAGCCCAGATCCTGGATGTCCAGGCATGCAACTGTATCTTTGTCATGGGCAATGCTCTTCCACTTATGCTGTGATTTGACACATGGGGACAATGGTGTAACTCCTACTCTAGGTTATAGGGCATACAGCCCGCATAAGGATAAACAAGATAAAAATGTTGGCTTGCCATTTCTTGTGGCCAGGGTGGTATAAAGAAAAGAGAGTACAAAATGGATTTGTCCTGGAGAACCTCCTCTGGGATCCAGAAATTTGGGAGCCACAGGAGGGACCAGACAGTAAAAGGGAAGAGGAAGAGTACAATAAAGATCCAGCACAAAAGACACAGCAGAAGGAATTTAAAAGTTTGCCCTAGCTGGGCTCAGTGGCGCACACCCGTAATCCCAGCAGTTTGGGAGGTGGAGGCAGGAGAATTGCAAGTTCGAGAACAGACGAAGTCTGCGTAACTTTAGCAAGACCCTTTCTCAAAAAAGTAAAAAAATGGGCTGGGGGTGCAGCTCAGTGGTCCAGTACTTGCAAAGCATCCAGGCGCGAGGCCCTGGGTTCAACCACCAGTACTGAAAAAAAAAAAAAAAAAAAAGTTGCCCTTTGGGCTAGGAAACAACACAGTGAAAGAAGCCAAAGGGATTTGTGCCTTTAAGTGGAAGCCTTGTGTTCAGCACTGGTACAATGGAAGGAGTCCTTGGAGGGTAGATAAGGTATTGGAGGGGCCCCACTCTTTACAGGCTCCAGCAGAGTATAGGCCAGCTAGTTTGCTGGAGGAGATTTTCTTTAAAGGAACTTTGCTCCTGTGGCTTTTCCACTGAGAAGGGACCATATGGGGTGGTATTTTCCTAGATTAGGCTGCTTGAGAACTTGGAGATTGGTGCACTATGGTCTGGGTGAGCAGAGCTGACAGCAGTACCGAATATAACCCATGGGGTGTTGGTTTTTCCGGCATGCAAGGTACAAGAGTTATGGGTCATGGAGACTAGGGTCTCATAAACTGGGTATAAAAGAGTCAATGTTTGATGCCCAGTTCCATGTGCCAGATAGAACTTGGTTCACCAGAGAGTTATGCAAGACCTTAAGACTGGCATAGGCCATGTTGAATCCTACAATTGGGCATTATCTTTATGTGGTAGGAAAGGCTCTGGCAGATTTGAATGATTTAGGCAGGGCCTCTCTGGCTCTCTCAAAAGTAAATGTGGCAAACTGGAGTTCCTACCCAACACTATGCTATACCCATCACTATTGTCAGTGCTTCTCTTCTATTTATAAGGTTTTCAATGGCTAATTGTGTTTGGGAGTGGGTTGACAGGTCCTTCTGCAAAGCCTGTAGCACCCAGTAGTACCAGGCAATCTCCCATCGAAGGACTAACCAGACCTGACCCTGCTTAACTCCCAAGATTTAACAGGATCAGATGCCACAGTGGTATGGTTGCAGGCACCTAAAAAACACAAGATGGAAAATCAGTCTGAACAAAGTGCAGGGGCCAAGTATGACTGTGAAATCTTGGGAGTTTTATGGTTGGTTAAGACATGTATGCCTGCAGCTGTAGCCCTGTGGCATCCGATCCCGTCAGATCTCAGAAGCTAAGCAGGGTCGGGCCTCGTTAGTACCTGGATGGGAGACTGCCTGGGAACACCAGAAGCTGTAGGCTTGGGAGAAGGACCTGGCAACCCCCCCCCCAAAAAAAAATCAATCTGCCATTGAAAACCCTATGAACAGCAGAGAAGCACTGACAGTAGTGTTTCCCCTGCTGTACAGAGGGTCGCTATGAGTCGGATACCGACTCGATGGCACCTAACAACAACAACAACAAGACATGTATGATGCCTGACAAGGTTATTGATAAGGTCTTACAGTAGCCAGTGTCTATAAATGTAAAGCAGCTGCAAGTGTTTTTAGGGTTGCTTGGGTATTGGTGCATTTTCAAACCCCATTCGGCTCAAATTGCTCAAATTTTGTATAACTTGATAAAAAGAAAGTTCCACATGGGATTGGCAAGTATACTACATAGGGTCTTAAGGGACAAAGGGCGTCTCCTCTAACAAAGCTTCAAGGTCCTAAGATAATGGCGGCAATCCAACAACCAATACAGAAAGGCAAACTAGCCCCTCAAAAGTCAAGCATTCCTGAGATTCCAAACTCCCAACCTCACTCCTTCCTTCCTCTTCCCTCCCTTTTCTCCATGAGAAAAAATATATACGTATATATATTTTTTTCCCACCTAAGCCTCAAACAAAGAAACTGCTGGCAATATAAAAGCCACATACCCTACCAAGCCCACAGGGCAGCAGCGACGCTACAGCTCCATCCTCCTAACCAACGCCTGAGCAACTTCTCTATTTCTCTGACCACTTTCTTTTTCTCTCCCTCTTTCTTCTCACCTTTCTTAAATAAACCTGATCTTCAACTACTCAGAGTGCTTTCTTTTGTGTCTGTGGACCCTTGCCCCACAAGATTTTCTCTATCATTTTGGAGCCGAAACCCAAGAGTTGGTGAGGTTCTGTTTACTCTGTGAATCTAGACTCTCCTTGTCTCAGACATGAGAACCAGCACAGACACAACAGACCCAGCTTGCACTCTTTAATCTCCCTAGGGAAAATCACTCTAATTGGTGAGTAATCAGCTTCTCCTGGCTGGCTTCCCTGCTTTCACCTGTTCTTCCTCCTCCTCTGGTTTTGGTTAGCTGTTTCTTTTCCCTTCTGGTACCATCAGTGAAGTCCTCAATACTGTCTGTGCAGTACTCCACTCTGAAGTCTTGGCACCAAGGCCAACCAAAATCTCTGGTCACCCAGAGAGATCTAAAGTAACCACAAATTAAAGAAGCTTCTTTCCTGGTTTACCTCGTGTTTCAGTAATGTCTGGAGCTTTGGAGATGCCTGACCTCTGGACTAGCCTACCCTTCTTTTCAATCATGGGGACAGGAGAGTCATCCCCCATATCAAAAAATGACTCTCCTTTAGGGAACCTTCTGTAGCCAGCTCGAAATTAAGCCTAAAAAACCTATTCAATTCTGTAATTCCATTTGGACCCAGTACCAACTGGACCATAATTCAATTTGGCCAAAAAATGGAACCTTTGATTTTAATCTATTAACCAATTTGGATAATTTTATTCATCACAATGGCAAACGAAGGGAGGTCCTTTATGTCCAAGACTTTCTCTCTCCAAGCGCATCCCTCTCTGCATAAATCCTGCTCTACCTACCATATTCTTGTCACTCATACCCCTCGAGCTCACACCCAACCTAACCTGCCTCCTTATGAACTTACTGATAACAACTCTGCATCCTCTTCTGATCCTGAAGATTATGGTTTCCCACTTGTGGAACAGGTTGTGGATCAGCCTGCACAGGCCCCTCCTCCAGCAGCTCCCCTCTCCCTCTGCAACTCCCCTGCCTCCTCCCTTTGATTTAAACAACCATACTCAAACTGTCCCTGGTATTTTATCTCTAAAGTCAAGAGATCCAGCAGGTTCCCCTCTTCTTTATTCTCCCACCTTCACCACTGCCAACATCTCTGAGGTCTCTTGTTGTTAAGTGTCTTCTAGTCAGGTCCTCGACCCTATGTGCAATGGAATGAAACACTCCCAGACACTGTACTGTGCCTGGCACTGTGTCAGTGCTTCTCTGCTATTCATAGGGTTTTCAGTGTCTGATTGTTTTTGAGAGTCAGCTGTCAGGTCCTTCTCCCATTTTTGCTATGCTGGGGATCAAACCCAGGGCCTCAGAGAGCACAGAGCAGCACTCTTAACAACTGAGCTAAACCACCCACCCCACACTGCCCCAGCCTCTCCACACACCCCTAGCCCCCCACTGATCTCTAACAAAACTTTTCCCAGGACTTTGGTGCTTTGGCTCTGGATTCTACAACCCCCACCATTTCTACTCGCCTAACACACACCAGGAGTAAAATATCAAAGGCCACATTACCGCTTCCCAAAGTAGCAGGGATGAAGGGACCAATTAGAGTTAATGTTCCTTTCTCCATGTCAGATCTATCAGAAATCTAGGCAAAGATAGAACTCTATTCAACCCAACCCTCCAACTGTATGAAAAGGTTCAAAATACTTACCCAATCTTATGACCTAACCTGCTGGCACATTTTTGTAATTCTAAATACTACCCTGCTACCAGAAGAGAGGGAGAGAGTCTGGCAGGCGGCCTGTACCTATGAAAATGAGTTACACCTCATAAATGCCTAAAACCCTACAGGGGAAGCAGCTGTCCCAGAGTCTGACACTCACTGGGAAAAGCAAACCAGTAACTCTGACTGGGACTCAGGACTCATAGGATTACATGCATTATAGCAGGCCTAGAAAGGGCTTTCATTAAGACAATTAGTTAGAATGAGCCAAAGGAAATTTATCAGGAACCAATTGAAAATCCAGCCCAATTTATGGCCAGATTAACTGAGGTGCTTCAGGTATACTCCTGTCTAAAGCCCTGAATCTCCTTAAGTCAGCCTCCTTCTAAATTCCTCTTTTATATCACAGGCAGCCTCTAACATCAGGGCTAAGCTTAAAAATTTGAAAATAGTCATCAATCCCCTACTGGAGAGCCAATGTCCGCAACGTTTAAGTTTACAAAGCAGGGAGGAGCGGGCTACATTGGATATGTAGGCAAGAAATAAGGCAAAATATCAAGTACTGGTCTCTGCTCTAATGGCTAATTGAACATAAGAAAAGGGGACAACCCCTACCTGCTCTCCACTTCGGCCCTGCTTCTGGTGCAGGCCACAGGCCATTGGGCAAAGTAGTGTCCTAACCCCAGATCTCCAAGTCAGCCATGTCCTCAATGCAATAAGGTCAGCCATAGGAAATGGGATTGCTTGCAAACTTCTCAGGGTATACCTGCATCTAGCCAGAGCTGCCCAGGACCTGAGCAACCTCGACAGCCATGGAGGTCTGACTCACCCCAAGACCCCCCTAGCCATCACCTCATAGGAGCCTTGGGTAAACCTCATCGTGGCGGGTAAGTCCATTTCTTTCTTACTTGATATAGAGGCCACATATCCTCTCTTGCCAGCTTTCAGATAAAAACATACCTTCTCAAATCCAAATTATGAGAGTCAAGGGAAAGACTTTTTCTTATCTAAAAACTCTTCTACTCACTCGCCAATTCCAAAGTAGGATTCTCACACATTCGCTCCTGACCATCCCTCAATGCTCACCTCCCTTACTGTGGAGAGACCTCCTACTGATTTGGGAGGCAGCTATCCAATTAAAGGACCACATTTCCCAGTCCCTACCACTGCTCTCCTCCTCTGTCTTGGAAACAACACCCAACTCCCTCCCCCTTCTACAGACTGGCCTCTGACTCCCTCTGTCCAATCCTTTCTTGCCCAAATAAACCCCATAATTTGGCAAACAGAGGCTCCTTCATTTGCCTCGCACCACACCCCTATCCAAATAAGACAAAAGGATCCTACCCACTTTCCCACTGTGCCCCAACACCCCCTGAAACCTATCTACCTTCAGGGACTAAAACCCATCACCACTAAACTCCTCCAAAATGGGCTCCTCCATGCTGCCTGCTCCCCATATGATACCCTATCCTGCCTGTCAAAAAGCCCTCAGAGTATACAGAGTAGTCCAAGACCTATGAGCAATTAATGTGGCAGTCCAGCTACTACACCCATTGGTCCCAAACCCTGACACCTTACTTTCACAAATACCTCCTAACACTTTACATTTTTCTGTCCTGGATCTCAAGGATGCTTTCTTTACTATACCCCTTCACCCAAACTCCCAAGATCTCTTCATTTATGTGAACTGACCCAGACTCCCACTGATCTGACCATCTGACCTGGACTGTCCTACCCCAAGGTTTTCAGACCCACACCTCTTGGGTCAGGCCCTAGCTTCAGACTTAATCTCACTCTCTCTTTCCCCTCAATCCTTAATTCTACAATAGGTAAATGACCTCCTCTGCTGCACAGTGGCCCTAACTTGCTGGGCAGACACAGTTCTCCTACTCAATTTCCTGGCAGACAAAGGCTATAGAGTTTCTAAATTGAAGGCACAACTAGTTCAGCCTGAAGTCACCTATTTAGGAATTACTGTCACACCCACCTTCTGTTCAATCACACCAGATTAAAAGTCATTAATAAAGCAGCTAACCCCACCTTCTGCAGAGGGCGAAATCCCTTCTGTTCTGGGACTAGCTGGTTTCCTTAGAATTTGTGTTCCAAATTTTGCCTTCCTGGCTCAACCACTATACCAAGCTGCCAAAGGAGATCTTAACAAACCCTTAGACCCCACCAGGCCAATAAACACCCTCTTTAAAGCTCTCTAACAAGCCCTTATACAGGTCCCTGCCCTGGTACTCCCAGAACCAAATAAACCATCCTATACACCACTGGGAAAAACAGTCAGAAATCAGGTCCCTCCTTTCAACCTGTAGCCTCTCTCTCTAAACAATTAGACCTAGCACTCACTGGTAGGCCCCCTGCTTAAAGGCACTCATGGCCGCAGCCTCCCTAATGAAGGAAACATTTAAACTTACTCAGGGCCTTGGTTTAGCTCAGTTGGTAGAGTGCTGCTCTGTGCTCTTTGACGCCCTAGGTTCAATCTTCAGCACAGCAAAAATGGGAGAAGGACCTGGCAGCCCACTCCTGAAACAATCGGCCATTGAAAACTCTACAAATAATAGAGAAGTACTGACATAGTGCTAGGCATAGCACAGCACTGGGGAGTGTTTCGTTCTGTTGTACATAGGGTCACTACGAATTGGACCTGACTTCATGGCCCCTAACAACAATAAAAACTAGGCAATGAAATTACAGTACATTCCTGCCATAACATGTCTCCTATAAGATGCAGCCCTTCCCTCCCACCTCACAACTTGACTTCAGAAGCACCATGTCCTATTCATACCCCATATATGACACAATGCCACACATACCAGCAGCGTGCAGGGATGAGGAGTGCCCAAATATCCTCCTTAAAAGAACTTTTTCCTCTTTTTCCCCTAACCCTACACCTCCCAAACAGGACACCAATCTTACCCCCTTATCTCAGCCATTTCCTAAACTTAACTACCTCCATACTTAATCTGAGTAATACCTCATATAGCAAGTTCTGCTGGATAAAAGATGCTGCTTTTTCACTAATGAGTCAAAATTAGTTAGGGGTGGGGCAACATGCCTGTGAGACCTGGCTCCCCACCTGCAGGAAAGTTCCTATTCCAGCACCTGGTTAACTTCCCCTCATCATAATCCTGATCATTCTGTTCTTTGATCTCTGCCTAATTCAGTTTCTGAACTCTTTCATGCAAGCACAAGCAAAGAAAATTTCCACCATAGTTGTGACCCAGTGTCTCTTGCTAATCCCAAAATAAGCCCACTGCCCTCCTATCAATTCTTGGATTCTCTCCCACCTAAGGATAACTATGCCCTTCCCTTAGCAGGAAGCAGCCAAAGATGAAAACTCTGCCCCTATTCCTATACAACCAAAAAGCCAAAAATGAGGGGACAAAGGGCCCTTCCCCAGACAGAGCTCCAAGTTTCTGAGATAAGGGAGGCCATCTGACAATCAAATATGGAAAGGTCAAGCCTTCTTGAAATTCCAAACTCCCAACCTCACTCTCTCCTTCCCCTTCCCTCCCTTTCTTCCAAGAGGAAAGAAAAATGCCTTTTCTGCCTAAGCCTCAGACAAAGAACCTGACTGCAGTATAAAAGCCACATAGCCTACCTAGCCAGGGCTACACCTACAATCCAGCCCTATCCCCTCAGCCACCACCTGAGCCACTTCGCTACTTCTTCTCTGATCTCTCTCTCCCCCTCTTTCTTCTCACCTTCCTAAATAATCCTGATCTTCAACTACTCAGAATGTTGTCTCTTGTGTCTCTGGACCCTTGGCCCATGAGGTTTTCCCTATCAAGGGCTATGCCTGACAGTGAGTGATGCAAATATGCCCTCACCAGGATGGAAACTGCCACAGGCCTCTATAAGAAGGTCCCTGCAAGCAAGCAAGCAATGAGTAAAGCCACCATCTAGGATCTCAGCCAACTCAATGTTACATATGTGTGTCCCTAGAGAATTGAAAGTGGCAGGGGCACTCATGTCATAAACACAGATGTGCAGAACTTGGCTGAGGACAACAAAGTCCAATGATCCTTCTACCTGCCTCACAACTTGGCAGGGGCTAGATTAGCTGAAAGGAAGAGTGGGTTGCTAAAGCAGTAGTTAAGGAGTTTAAATAAAGGTACTCTGCATGGGTAGAAAAGGGAACTTCCAAAAGCCATCTGGTTATTAGATGAAAATATTTATCCCAGGAGTGGGTTACTTTCTGATGAGTTGTTGCCCAGGGAGCCCCCCAAGACTCCACACACGATACAGACTATTGCCATTGCTGTTGGTGTCATGCCAGAGCTGGACATTAAGTCCCTATTGCTGAAGACATCATGTGTAGGGCATGGAGACTTGGCTATGGATTCTGTGTGTTATGCTATCAGTATGCCAGGCAAGAAGTTCTTGGTGTTGCAATATTGGCACAATTGTTATGAGTACAACCAATGACTTTCCAATTGGATTTAAGGCTTACTTCCCAGGAGGGAACCCATATTTGGTACTGTAAGCCAGGATGAAAACCTATGACTAGGGAGATGATAGGGCCCAGAGGGGAAGCTACTGCTACTGTTTTGCCTGTCAAGTCATCTTTTAAATATTGGTCTCTACCCCTGTAGATTAATTATCACAGATTAGTTGTAGCCAAAGGATTACAATGGGACCCTCAATGGACAGACTAGCAATGATACTCTGAGCAATGATACTCTGAAAACAGGTCATATGGAATGTGAGTTATTTGGATGTTTATGATGTATTGTTCATCAGTCTGGATCATTCCTTTATAGCCGAAAGTGGGTATTTTTTACTAGTGTTTGCATTATTCTAGGAATGAGTGTTTGCTGCCATAATCTCTACTATTGCTGCAGTGTGGCACTCCAATGCTCAATCCTAAGTGGAGGAAAATAATCACATATGTATGATACCTCTCCTCAAGGCTCAGGGAACATTGTGGAAGAGACGGCAGAAGGAATGTCAAAGCCAGAGAAAGGGGTGGAGTGTTGTGTAGCAGGGTCCTCTGGGCTGGACATGATGATTGCCATCTTGGACATCGTGATAGAGAACATCTGCAGCGGTAGCCCTGTGGCATCCGATCCCGTCAGATCTCAGAAGCTAAGCAGGGTCGGGCCTGGTTAGTACCTGGATGGGAGACCGCCTGGGAACACCAGAAGTTGTAGGCTTGGGAGAAGGACCTGGCAACCCCCTCCCAAAAATCAATCTGCCATTGAAAACCCTATGAACAGCAGAGAAGCACTGACAATAGTGTTTCCCCT